>CAUYPK010011393.1:0-26244 GCA_963574355.1 Loris lydekkerianus | reverse complement strand
TCTTCAATGTCAGAAATCCTTTCTTCTGCTTGCTCCATTCTGTTACTGAGTGATTCTACTGTGTTTCTCAGATCTTTAAGGGATGCAACTTCTGGTCTCAATGTGTCAAAATCTTTGGTCATTTGCTCTTTGAATCCGTTGAATTCTTGAGATAACTTTTGGAATTCTAATTCGATCTTATTTGCTATCCAGATCCTGACTTCAATTTCTGACATCTCAGCTATTTGTTTGTGCATGGGGTCTTGTGCTATTTCTGCCCCGTTGATCCTTGGGGGAGTTGATCTACTCTGATTATTCATATTGCCAGAGTTTTTCTGTTGATTTCGCCTCATGATTGCTTTTCACCGTTGCCTTTGGCCGTCCTCAGAGTTGGGGAGGTGTCTCTCCAAGATTAGACCCCAGTGGGATCACTCTATTGTTGCTGGATCTTTGTAAAGAGTGACCCTGTGTAGTTCCTCTGGGGCTGCTCTAGTTAGGGAGTTATGGTTGTGGAAGCAGCTCCAGTGTGCAACACACCCAGATTCAGCAACAGGGCTGGGGGTGGTGTGCACGGTTCTCTGTGCCTGGCGCCCAGTGACTTTGGCACAGAGAACCCAAGGCTCTAGCAGTCTCTGGCCAGGAGAAGGGCTCTGTGCAGAGGCAGGGAGGGTTCCAGAGGGCATGCAGCTACCAGAGTCCCTAATCAGATGGATGAGCTAGTGTGGAGGCTGGGAGGACACAGGAGGGGGGATGCAGAGTTGCGTGGCTCCTGCAGTTCCTGGTCAGGGAATGCAGAGCCCCGGTGGGTGCAGGTCATCGGTTGGGGGTCACTGCACACCTCTTATGGAGGTCTGGGCGGCGCCAAGCCCAGGAGTTTGAGGTTGCTATGAGCTGTGACGTCAGGGCACTCTACCTAAGGCAAAAGCCCAATGCTCCAGTGTGCCAAAACCATCTCACTCTGCCCCTAACGATTAGGGCTATGAGGCAGTTCAGTCCCCGCCTTTAAGCTGCTCAGTCACTAGGTTACTTTGTCCCGCCCGTTTGTTGCTCTGGGACTCTGAGGGCAGAGCTTGCTGGAGCAGTTTTTTTCACACAATGGCTTTCACTGAGCCCAGCTCAGGGGCCCCAAAATGAGACACATACATTTTATTCCAAATAGGACTCATGTTGTTTTTGGCCATGTAATAAAGAGCTCTGGCTGTGGAGCAAGTCAGACCTGCGTGTGGGTCTCTTACAATACAATAGTCAGCAAATGACTTCACTCATGTGAACTTCAGTGTCCTCACCTAACAGGAGGATAATCATGTCTCCATCACAGGATTCCTATATGACTAAATGATGAAAATAAATGAGTTAAGTCACACAGCACAAAGCCAGTCAACAAGGCTACAAGCAATCACGATCACTATCAATTACAGTACTGCAGGAAGTTGTCCTTCTCTGAAACACCTGCCTCTGTCTCCTCCATTGATTGATATACTCCACCTGCATTTCAGGCTTTTATGTTACTTATAGTTTTCACAGTAAAATATACATTGCTTGCTTTTACTAGGAAATAAATAATATACAAGATAAAGTAGATCCCTCTTACCTATTTTTAAATAAAATTTTCTTCCAGACAGGCACCTAGTAAAAGACCCATACAGATGCTCCTCAATTTATGATGCTGTTACGTCCCTGTAAGTCCACCCTATGTTGAAATTACCGTTCAGCTGAAAATACACTTAATACAGCCAGCCTACTTTACAGCTTAGCCTACCCTACCTTAATTATGCTCAGGATACTTACATTAGCCTACAGTTAGGCCAAATCACATAACATAATGTCGATTTTATAATATAGTATTGAATATCTTGTGTAATTTATTGAATAAAGTATAGAAAGTGAAAAAGGGAATGGTTATGTGAGCACCCAAAGTACAGTTTCTATTGAATGTGCATCACTTTTGCATCATTGTAAAGTCAAAAAATCATTTAGTGGAACCATTGTGTATCAGGAGCCATCTGTAAATACAAAGTCAGTCCCAGTATATCTTGTGGACTGACTTGCATTCTTCCCTAAGGTGAGGTACCTACTAGCACTCCATGGATATACCAAATACTATGCTGGAACTCTGGGTTTATTTGCTTATTAGCACCTCCCAAACATTGACAGACAAGCCTCTGCTGCAAAATACTCTTTGCTGAGCAGCTTAGCGCCTTTTCACTTGGCAAGAAATGGATTTTCAAAACTAGGCTTCCATTCCCAAATACTCCCTTAACTGTGTTATAATTCTCTAAAGCTACCTTTTTTTCCATCTTTCCTAAAAAATTGAATTTGTTTTCCACATCCCTCATCAAAACAGTGAATTTTTTATAAAGCTTGTATTTACCACATTTTTAAAGCTATTTGGTTCACAACAATATCATCTGAAGCACTTTTACAATTTAAAAACTACATAAAGACAGAGCCTTAAAAGATAGCTCTATTCCCACCCTTTTATATTTCATCAGGTTGAACAATCAGTTGTTTTTCTTTCCTGAACCAATATATTCCTTCAAAAGAAAAGTTAAGGTGAAGTGAACAAATATTTAAGGAACTATATTCCTATCAACTTTATTGTATGAACTACTATCAGGCATTTTAAAATGAGATTTTAAAAACTAAATTAATTTAAAGAAAGCCATAAAATTTATTCAAGTCCTTATAAAAATATAGTATGTAAATAGTGCGTGTACGTACATAACATCATATGTGCATGTACGTGTATAGCATGTGTGTGTGCATTTATACAGGTTATATACAATTTTAGGTAAAATATGTCATACTCAGAAAGCATTCTTTGTCAAAAACACAACACTGTCAATTCTTGGCAAGCAGTTTGGGAGACCAAGTTCTTAGGGCTGATGTCAGAACTAAAAGCCCAACAGAACTTTTATGCCATGTGACCTCTGTCATCATTGTCAATGTAAGCTGAGGAGCACGGCTTTCAGTGGCCGTGGTCCTCAGCTTCTCCATGACATGCTCATCTTGTCCTTGACTCTCTATCCCCTGGCCCTGTGCAGTCCCAGCTCTCCTGCTGCTCCCTTAACCTGACCATAAATAAACCAAATTGGAATAAAATCATTTTTTAAAAAAGAATAAATTTGAAGAAAGATTCTGTCTCACTTCTCAGTAACAATGGCAAATGAATGCATTACCTTCAAACTAAACTATTGTATATTTACCCAAAGAGTAAAGAAACTAAATCATAATCTAGTGTTCCAAAAGAACTATTTTTAAATTATAATTTAACACTGAAACAGAAATCCCCCCCCAAAAAAAGTGGGTAGAAACAAGCGTTGATCTAAAAATTTTAAATAAAACAAATACTTTCTATTGCTTACTTGTCTAACCTTTTTTTAATTAAAACTAATTCATTTCACTATTTCTTTATGTTAGAACAAGCTGTAATCCTAATTATAAAGAGGTACTTTTAAGATTTTAAGGCAAATGATTAATTAAGCCAATATTTGGTAGGTTTTCCCCCCAATACCACATGTAAAACAAAAGAAAATGTAGCTTCCAAAGAACTATAATCATACAACTTTTTCTAAAATTTTATTATGTGGAATCACACCAATAGTCACAGTGTCTATCTATATTTCTTGATGAAAAAGGTGGACTAAAAAAAGGAAATGTGCTAACATTTAAATATAACATAAGTATAATTAAGTAGACACTCTTTCCTGAAGGGAAAAATAAAATATCAGATTTATAGCATTTCATGCAGTAAAAGCAACTTCTGAGACAAGGGCAGTTTCCAAGGTTAGGAGGTGAATACAGAGGGTGTCACTAAAACTCTTAGTCTCAAAGAGTATTACTGGGCTAATTATTTTCTTCTATGCTTCTGTCTATAAGCATTACACTTTTTGCTTTTCTATGAAAAAAGACCCATAGTTAATGAGATCCATAAAGATTCCTTAATCAGCTTATATTGTGAAAGAGTATTAAAGTCTCTTATTTTCACAACAGGCACATGAAATACACACTTTTATGATATATTACTAGCACAGGAACTTACATCTCTCTCCTTGAACCACCTGCAAATTTTAATAGTCATGTATTGCCAGGGTACCAGAAACTCATAAAAGTTTAACCTGCCAATTAACAAGTAGGTGAAGTTCTAGCCCTGTACCAAAATTTGCTTCCAAGGCACAGTCAGCAAAACCTAGAAAATATTCCCTTGAATTTTTTTGCAAGGCAACTATATTCCACAACTTATTTCTTTTCAAAGTCGCCAAGATGTAAAAGCACATAAATGAATATTGAAAATCACATCCTTATGGAGAGCATAAAGTTAGTGAAAATGTGGAAGTCTAAAAATGGATTTGATTATCTCCAAAAATGCTGCTACCTGAAGGATTTTATTTGGACTAGGTCGATTCTGTTTCACATTCAATCTGTGCCTTTTCTAGCGTTATTGTGCTATAGGTCTGTGTCATTTGTTTTGTTCTTTTTACCAAGAGGCTTCGATAGAAATCATCATGTATTTTTGGGATTGTTCGCCCTTATGTAAATACTCAAACCAAGATGCCAAATGAGAGACACACAAAATACAGAAATCTAAAGAAATCATTGCAAGAAAGAAAAAGCCTCCCAATTCTCTTCTATAACAATCATGATGGCTACTAAGGACATTCCAACAGGATGACATCAGGCTATTTAAGTTTTATAAATGACCCATTAGTGTCAAGGCCCTTGGTCTCAGTCCCAGCCCAGCTAGTCAAAGTAGGGGAATTATTGCTATATTAAGGAATTGGTTATTTTTCTGAACTTACAGTACCAGGCAGAGCTATTTTCTTTTTCTAGCAATATTTCCTTCCTAGGAAGCTAGTTCATCTTTGTGAAATCAAAAAATTTATGCCAGAAAGCTAGCGGAGGCATTATATGATGTCTGATTTTCCTGTGGCTTAAAGAATATCTATAAAAGCCAGGAGAAAGACATAAATTAGGAAATTATTCATTCACTCATTCATTCTTTCTTATTTTATTGAGTTTCTTCTATAACTCTATATTATAGAAACAATGATTTTAAAAAAGGCAACATACTCCTGCCCTCATGTAGCTGATAATCTATTGAGGAAAAAACATTAGGCTGAGTCTTCAATATTTGCTGATTTTAACAGAATTCATTCATATTTTAGCATCAAATTCATAAGATAATAGTAACTAGTATGTATTAAATACCACTACTACACCTTGTTGTGAGTATAATGCTAACACTCTACATACATCACCTCATTTAATCCACTTAATAATTTCACCTTGCAAGTACTATGCAAGTATGAAGTTAAGTAACTTGCCCATTGACACACAATTAAATATGACCAGAACTCTAATCCACTCTGTTAAACTCCGAAGCATTTCTTTTGATTAATTATCTCTATATAAAGATTAATTTAGAATTCATCTTAGTATATTTCAACCTACCTAAAGACATTTTTTATAGAACTTACATACCAGCATTAAAGGAAACAATCAGACTTCCTTTAACAAGTGGGGACAGCAACATCTTTTTCCTTAATGGTCTCTGGAGCACAATGTTAATTGACAATTGAAAAATAGATTTTCCAGAGTCACTTTTGCTATATGGAACTGATGCATCCTAGAGTTCTAACATCTAATTCATAAATGCTTTTCGGGGTTTTAAGAATTTGAACCATACAATTTATTAGGCACCTAGACACATTGTGCTAAAGTCTGTGTAAGCAACAGGACAACTGTTTTTTGCAAATCTTACCTTGTGAACTGACCAATCACAGAAAATTGAGCACCAACTTTGAATCTCTTGTTTCTGTTAGATAGTTACACATTTTTGGATTCTTTGTTTGCCTAAACATGTGACCGTACTTTGAGATTTGTTTCAGTGACTTGAGACCTTAGAATGGGATCCATAAGGAGGCAAGACTTTCATGTGCAATAGTATCTGTCCCTGATGAACAATTGATACCTACTACAGGGGATGCTCAAAGACATTTTCCTTTGGCAGAGAAGAAATGACTCTTGGGTCCAAAAAAGATACAATCAAATAGAGCTCAGAACTTTTCTAGAAATAGAGCAAAGAACTCAATAAATAGATCAATAAAATCTGAAGATTGGGGAAGCTAGAAGGAAATACGTATAGTGAGATCAGGAGATTTTAGCATAAATGACTATCCAAGCTGGGTCTTATATTTACTATAATTGTGAAACAAATTAAAAACCAAAATGCTGCACTTGTTCATGTTAAAGTAGCTGGATTATATCGTATTTTCAAGAATATTTTCTCGATTCCACAAACTTTAGGGAATAATTGTGTAATATTGTTTTTATATTTAAAGCATATATTTACAACAAATGAATGGTCTAAAAGTTGTGATTTGTGTGGTAAATTCAGGTAGACAGGACTCGTGAAGCCCAGAGGTGAGAGGAGGCTTGATACCCAGAGATCTGGTTAGAGCAAAAAAAAAAAAAAAGGCAGTGCCAGACCACCGCAGTTGGTCCAGCTATAAACCAAGGCTTGCAAAACTATCCACAGAATAAAGAATAGAATCTAACTCTTACCCTAATGGTTGTTTTATTTTATTTTGTTGAGTTCTTTTTGCATTGTTTTTAATGTTACAAGTTAAAGTGCTATAAAGTAGTGCTTTAGTTGAAATGTTAAAGTTGAAAATGTATTGAATTATTGTAAAAACATTAAGTATTTTAAGAGAATAAACTCAATTGCCTGTATTCTAACACTATCAGATGTGTCTTATCATTTTTCCTTAGCATATTTATTTTCTCACCTAAAAAACTATCCTGCATGTTCCAAAGTTATTTCCTTTCTTTTCATGTCCCATCCTCTGTTAGCTTTCTGAGAGGGGTGCCCACATAAGCTGCATATTGTGTTTCAGGTCTGAAAAAAAAAAGTTACTCAATATGAGGAGAAAGCAACCAAAAGTGCCAAGTCCACTGTTCCATGATTACGGACAGCTTCTTACTAACAGCATTGTCTTTCCACTTGGGGAGAAAAAATAGTGAATAAAATAGGGTGATGGTTGTGGGGGGAAAAAAATCTATGGAGAGACATTGAAAACAAATCTAGAACAAGAATCAATGATCAGAATTAAATATGACAAAGAAATACTGGAGTTACATTTATGCATGTTTAGGTAAGAGTAGCAATATTGAACTAGCCCAAAGCCTCTCTGTCTGAAGGGTAAGTCAGGGAAAGTCTACCAAGGTCTCATCCTCAAATGACACTTTCTGTGTACAGCAAGTCCTCTCAGATTATGTCATTTCATTATAATGTTGATGAGTAAAAAAATCAATTCTGGGCCAGGACCACGTGACATTTCCATGTCTGCATGGTTTTTCTCCAAGTCCACCTGTTTCCTCCCACGGCACCGAACTCTGTATATCAGGTGAACTGGCATGTTCTACATGGTCCCTCTGTGAGTGTGGGAGTGTGTGAGCGTGCCCTGTGATGGGGTGGCATCCCGTCCAGGGTGGGTTTCCACACTGAGCTGCCAGGATGGGCTCCAGCCACTCATGACTGTGAACTGGAATAAGAAGATAAATAATCTTGCTTGTTTTTATTAATCTTGCTTAAATGTATATATAGCTCCCACTTCTTTCCATGTTTAATATTATAATGGAAGTGTTTGCATCCTTATTTAGATGTTTTGTGGTGTTTTGTGACCAGAAACATGCTGTCATAACTGAACTCTTATTTTTATCAATTAGCCTAGGGTAAAATGGGCTTCATTATATGTCATTTCACTTAAAGCCATGGTTACCAAGAACCTATAAATAATGTTAAGTGAAGACTTACTGTACTTCATGTTACTAAACACAGTTAGCATAAGAAACTCTAATTTCAAGAATACAAATTGAAAGAGACTGAATTCAATAATGTTAGCAATTATATAATACACCTGCCTAGGCACCACGCACTGGAGACACTGTGCATCAGACACGGCCCCTGCTCTTATAGCACTTAGAGTCTAGCATAATTCTAGCATAATTCTCTAATACATAACCTATTCTCAATCTCCTTCTTCTGATGTGATATTGTTCTTTTAATTCAGTATAAATATGTAGACAATTTGTTTTTCCCTACAAAGTTAAAAAACTTGTAAAATTCATCCTGCTCACATAAGTTACACACCACTTACAGATACACTTCTTACTTATACTTTTGCTGGCCTTAAATTTGGCACTCAATGGACATCTTATGGTGAACTAACTAGAAAATAAACATGCATATAACATTGTTGTATTACATAGCATCACAACTGTACTGTTTGTACTGTTATATTATAAGTACATGAAGTCAAAACAGAATTTGAAAATATTGCTTTACCTTCATTACTTTCTCATTAAGCTCACCACCCCCCTTCCCTTTTCTGTTTCTGCCTATCAGTTTTTCCAACAGGCCACAGGCCTAACCTCAAGATCTCCAGAAGAGGTTTTTCCTCTGTCTGGAAGGTCTCTCCCACTTAATCTAACCAATGCTGACTCATTCTTCAGATCTGGGCTTGAAGGCTACTTCCTCACAGAGCTTATTTGCTCTGATCTTCCAAGGGTAGGTGAAATCTCTGTTCAATACCCTCATAGCAAGTTCTATATTTCCTTCACAGTTAAATAGTATGTCTTAATTACATATTTTATTTTATAATCATTTTATTAACATGTCTTTCTCTTGAAAGCGAGAACTCAAAAGTTAAAAACCATTCCTTTCTTGCCATATCTGCCAAAAACCATGGTCCACCATATCTGATCCTCTGTCACAGTAGCAAGTCAGTAAACATCTATGAGTGAGGGCAGACGTAACTAGAATTCATTTGATTATTAATTTACTCCTATGTATTTCCTCATTTACTTGTTTACATTTACTCATTATTTACTTGTTATTTCATTTTGACATTTGATCCATATATATAGAGAGGGAGAGAGAGAAAGAAAGATTACTGTAATTGCTCCATAGAGTGCTGGATTCTGGGACTACAACCACACACACAGTAGGCCCTGCATTCAGCATACACACATTTAAGTTCCAAATCTAGAAGAAAAACATAGGAAAATAACCTGTATAATAGGTGTACTGTATCATGATAGAAATATGAGAGTACATAGAAAGAATAGTTAAAAGATAATGAAATCTGTTCCTCAACCCACCAATAAATTATTACTGCTCAAACTAGAACACCTAATATACCATTCCAAGTAATAATGATTTTACCATAGAATCACTGAATTTCATTACTATATTTTGGATATGTTTGTATTTCAAATAAAATGGCAAATTAGCAATAGCTTACTATGTCAGTATATACCTCACTATATTTATAAACTTAACTGAGAAATTTAAGTTCATATGTACACATAGTCAATATAATTCCCTCCCTGCACCAAATTCGTAAATAAAGATATTTTATATCCAATTCTCAAAACATGTAATCAGATTTACAATAAGAAATGAAATGTAAACATATTTCCCTAAGCCACTAATTTACTATCAAGCAAGGGACTTTTAGGATCAAGCTGATTCTGACTCACAGCTATGCAACTCTATGATTGCATTTGTTTAAGCCACAGCCAGCATTTTCTATAATCACTCTGTTTAGAACATCCGATTTCCTGTGGATTTTTTTAGGCTTGCTATGCCACCCAAAATTTTCTCTCTGCAGGGTAAAAAATATATATGTATTTTATGTATATATAAATATTTTTATGTATTAAAATATATATGTATATATGTATATTTTATATATAATACATATATGTATAAAAGATATATATAATATATAACATATAAAATATATATTATATATACATATATTACATATATTTCATACATATATATGGTTTTATATATATATAAAACATATATATATATAAAACATATATATATATATATATATATATATATATATATATATATATATATGTTTACATGGTTCTTTATTGGGGTTTTTTCCTGAAAGAGGTTCCTAGCCAATGAGGACAGCCATGAAAGCAAGCTTTTATTCTACTGCTTTACACACAAAATTCATTCCAATTACCAGCAATATCATATATTATCCAATCAGTTTCCTACTTTTGGATTCATTATCCACATTCCCAATAGGGTGAGTTTTCTAAACCAACATTAAAAAAAAAAAAAAAAAAATAGGGTCTTACTCTGTCAGTCACCCAGAGTACAGTAGCATTATTATAGCTCATATAACCTCAAATTCCTGGGCTCAATTGATCCTCCTGCCCCAGCCTCCCAAGTATCTGGGACTACAAGCATGTACCACCACACTCAGCTAATTTTCCATTTTTTTTTGGTAAGATAAGGTCTTATAGTGTTGCTTAAGCTAGTCTCAAATTCTTAGCCTCAAATGATCCTTCCACTAACATGATCCTTCTCACATTTGAAACCTTCTGATGGCACTCCAGTACATTCAACATAAAAGTCAAGCTCCTTGGCTTGGCAATCAAAACCTTTCACAAGCTGGTCCCTCTCTTCCACGTCAGCCTCAGCACCCCTCCCCCCCCCAACCCAAGCTTGCATTTCACACTCCCTTGATACTAATAGGTTCATGGCTCCTCTTACTCACCATTCTGTCTCATGTCTTCAGCTCAGAACTGCCTCTTACCCTAGCTGATAGTCCTACTAAACTTTTAGATTTATTTCAGTTCTTTCTTCTAGGAGGCTTTCTCTGAGTTCTCCATTCAAGGCTAGTTGACTTACTATTTTCCAGAATGACTTGAGATGCCTATATGTTACACCTATTACATCAAATCAATTTAATCTGCTCATCTCTCATCTTTCCATTTAGATTATAAGATCTTTGAGGAGTGCAGAATGGGGAGGAGAGTTTTATATTTCTTTGTGTCCACCCTCTTCAAGTTAACTATGGTGTTTAATGCAAGCTTGGTGCTTGAAACATACTCATTTTTTCCTTTGTCAAAACAGTACTTAAGGCACTTACAAAATAGCTTAGTAGAGGAATGAGACAAGTACATAAACAGTCATAAATCAGGAAGTGGACATGAGCGGTACCACGAAGGTGCACTCAAATAAAGGCCAATGTGAGTTGAAAGAGGAAACAACAGATTGAGAACATCAATGAAGTTCTATTTGAATTGGGCCTCTCAGAATGAGTAACATTTCGATAGAAGAAAAAGTGGAAAGTGGGCCAGAGAAACTGCCTATATAAATAAATACCAAAAGCAGATAATAAGAGATCGTGAACTATGAGTAGTAACTCTGGTCATGAGAGGTACATGCAGTAGGATACTCTGGAATAAAAGTAAAAAGAAAGATAGGATCAGAGCACAGGGTTCTTTGAAGACTCTTGGATTTATGGAGTTTAGTTTACATACAATGTAAGTAAGCGAAAAACTACAGTGAATTTAAAACCTAGTTTTGACAAGTGGAAAGAGCATTGTTGATTGGCTCTCCAATGCTGCTGAGGCATGAAGGTTGTTCTCCACCAACACCACCACCATCACCCTCATCAACACCACCACTCCACTGAAACCCAGCTCTACCACTTTAAATATGGCTATAAGAGAGACACTAAGTACTATGCAAAGCATAAAGCACCCAGGTTAGACAAGGCCCAAAGAGCTTGGGTGTTTTGCAGAGTATGGCAACCCCAATCACCAGCACAGCTGTTCCTTCCTCTTCTCCCTAGTCACATCTTCGAATGAAGTGAACAACCTTAGAATCCAACAAATCAGCTGTGCAAAGGTGAAAAGGGGTGCCCAGTAGACGTGCTGTCCTTTCCTTGACTATAAATCTCTCTCAAGAAGCCCTCAAAGTGACTATGAAATTCTTTTGTTTTCTACTAGTATGTAATTTCAAAACTGTATCACATTTGAAATGCACAAAAATTCATAAAGATACCAATTCCTAGTAGTTTTCAAAGAGCAAATCTTTGACATATCACAACCAAAATGACTAGAAGTAATGAAAGCTGAACAAAATGCAGAAGACTTATTTTTTTCCAGAAGAGCCATAAACAGCCTATAAGTGATTAAGTTCATATTTAAGACTTTCCCATCATTTTCATACTGCAACTAGGACATCTAAGCCTAGCTTATGTGAATTGTACTATTGTGTTTATTTAACATCTGATAACTCAACCTAAATATTCATGCCCCACTCCCTTAGGGAAAAAAAACCTAAGAGGAAGATAAGTTTTATAAAATGCAAATATTTACATGGTATAATATCCAGTTTTGAAGGGGACTATCACTAAAAACAACTATTTCTTTCCCAGGCTTTGGGATTAACTGCTTTCATTAAATTTCTACCTTCTTGTTTCTGTCTCCCACATCCAGCAGAGCCCTAATTCATCTCCATCCTCCTCTAATTGACTCACATAATTTCATAAACAAATGATGCAAGGTTCTCAATTTTTGCACATGCCACATGTCAGCATCCTCTCCTCTAGTAGAAGCCGTACACTTACCATGTACTAAGTCTTTTCAAGTTCCCATTCACACCTCTGACATGCTCTCAGTCAATGACCACATGTCCCAATCCACAGTAAAAACAAGAAGTCATGTGACAGGAGGAAATGCTGTCAACCCCAGCTCCTATAACACTTGTCTGAGTCCACACTCATCCTGATGTGTGTTTTCCAAGTCACTAGGATTTGTCCTTCTCCCTATCACTCACTGTCCCTACAGTATTCTACTATAGTTGTTGAACAGCAGTATGTCAGCAATTTTCTACATCTCTAACCTGACAATCTAAAAATCTCTCTCATATTTACATACCACATGCTTTTACCTTTTTTGTTTCATTGAGTTAAAAAAGAGAAAACAATTCCTTTGGCTATATCCTCCAAAGGCCTTATCATTGTTTTTCTCTTTCCAATTTCTTCTAAAACATGGCTCCAAAGTAGCATGTTACTTCTGCCATCTAATGTTGTTTGCCATCCATGTAACCCCATGCTAGCTGTTAAAGTAAAAATAAGGAAAGGAAGACTCACCCATTGCCTCTCCAAATTCCTGTGATTTCTGATGCTTCCTTTGGGCTCTGATGGGAATAGGCCAGTGCAAGAATGCCCTGGGTGCCTTGAAACAAGGGTGGTAAAGAGGGGATCCATAATCTCCCATGAATACATTGCTGCTGTGCATGCTTGCTACTTCCCAGTCTGAAGAATTAGAGAAAGAAACGTGACTCCAAGCTTACTGGGAGCAGATTTGCCAGCTACACAAGTGCCTGGGCATGGTATGCAGCCCTGCTCCCAGCTTCTTTCCTGGAAGTTGGCCTGTGAATATCCTGGAGAGACAGGAGGGGTGTAATATTCCTCTATCATGCTCTGCAAACATACAGCAAACGCTCCGCTGAACCTCAAGGGAAGAAGCCCAAGTTGTCTCGATTAGAATGTCTTCTTAGTGTTCCTCTGAGAAAATATGATGCTTGGGGAAAAGGAACGTTTCAGAGGAGCATATTTATTTGAATGACAATTGCTTTCCAGGTTGCTATGATATGCATGTCGCCTCATTCAGCTTATTACGATGAGGTTCCTTTGTCAACAAAACAACAAATGAAAGTTGGGTTTTATTATGTTTTAAACAATGAGTGCCATTTGTGTCAGATTTTTAATCTAAATTTAGCTAAGAATTTTCTACGCTTTAGTTTTTCCTTCTGTACATTTTAGATCTCAGAATTTTTTGTTGTACTAGAAATCTGGAAGAAAAAAATGTGTCATTTTTTTTTTCTTTCCATGACACTGGGGATAACTCTCACACTTGTAAATGTGGTACAGAAGAGTGGGTTTTTCAGTTTCCCCATATTGTTTTACTCAGTACCACCTGATAAAAAGCTTATAGAAATTAGCTTTGCCACACACCACTGACCTGCAGAGTCATTTTTCAGATTCATGAACAAGTCCAAAGGAGAGGAAATTATTTTTTATTAACCAGGTACTAAAATCTAAAACCTTTTATAAGGCTTGCTTGCTTCTTTCCACTGTGACCAGTGGGCAAAGGAAAAGAAATCCAACTGCAATAACTTTGCCCATAGGCAGCATTATTAAAATCTATAAGGTAAAAATTTTTAATACAATCAAATCATCATAAAATATGTTAGGTATTTATGATAAATACAACTATTATTATACACCTTTCTTCTGTGACACCACCCCTGGGAGAAAGGGATTTTGCATGTTTCAAAAATGAGCCTTTTTGTAAGGTGCATTTGAGCTCCTCTGGTTGAGGTCAAGTTGCATTTTCCATTATAAACCTGTTTCCAGGGGTTCATTACTTCGTCATAAAAATCTGCTTTGGGCTAAAACATGGCATATAGAGTCTTAGCTTAGTAGCACATTCTTTTTAAAAATGTATAAGAATCAGCTAAACAGAGTTTAGCCACATTTGAATGATAAAATTATGATGGGAATGTGTCTTGAACCAGTAGGCTATCCTAACTCTGGCACTGAGTTGAGCAAAGACTCACAATCCCTTTCCACTTGTCCCCTCTAAGGATCTATGAAGTCCACCACAATATTTCCAGGCAAAACACCTGGCAAATGTTTTAAGCTCTAAAAAAGACAAAAAGAAAGAAAAAGTAAAAATAAACTCAATTCTAAGGCAGTGATTTACTTTGTACGGTTTAAAGTCAAAGAGTTTCCTCAAAACAAAATCTTATTTCATTTCACCAATGTTCACATGGAAAATCCCTTCCTTTCTACCAGAAAATAAGAAGATATCAGTTAAAATACCAGAAAAACACTGATGGTACTCCTGAATCGGAAAAACTGAAGGTAGTTATTATTAAATAATGCTAATTTGTGATTTTTTTTTTTTTTTGGAGTAGTGTTTTGAATAGTTTTTGCTTATTCTAAAAAACAGTTAACCCAATAAAGGCAGTACTTTGAAACAATTGTGGAATACAGTCATAAATTGAAGTCACAGGGATATCTTTGAGGATTAGGATTTAGGAATAAATTATGCCACCCTGTAATACAAATTTACGTTGGAATGAATTTGTAATTTAAATCTGTTAATTGTGACCCTGGACAAATCACTTATAGTGGGTTTCAGAGTCCTTACCTATTAGATGATGGGGCTGGATTCATGCTTATCCAGGTCCCCCATGGTAGGACAAAATATACAGATGGGTGGTTTAGGATGGGGAAGATGTTACTTTGTGACATTGTTAAAATTACACCACAGGAAAGCTCCTTCTCTGGGCCTCCTGACAGATTTAGTACTACAAATTGGGTTGATAATAATCAGGCTCATAGAATTTATCTATTGAACTCTGGTGTAAAACTCACTACAATTGGCTTTCTGTTGTCAGGTAATGGAAAGGGATGTCACAGAGAATGCATTTCCATATGGCAGAATATTTAAAGATCACTTATATTTTAATTTTTCCATATATTACATGAATTTTAAAAAGCAGATTGCCTTTCTGAATGATGTCTGGTTTGGTTAACATTAAAATAATTTTACATTTTCAAAGAAACCCACTAACATAGGGAGGAGGGGAACTTTGAGGTTTTTTTTCAAGAGGTAGTGGTGATGTTTAAATTTCCCCAAAACAATAAAGTATACAATCCATCTTCCAAAAACTTGCTGAGGGAGTAATCCTCTTGCTGATTGTACTTAATGAGGAGCTCTATTGACTCAGATCACCACTTCCAAATTTTTCTTTCTGTAATAAACAAGCATTTGCTTGCTTCTTGGAGCATTTTGAATTGAAAATACAATGGGGTTTTTACCAATGAATCTCTTAATTAACTTACTGCTAATGTGTTGCTATAATTTACCTTTCTTTGAAAACCAAGCCATATGACCACTAGCCATCTTCAATGATCACTCCCTCTGCCCCATCCTCTCCCACACATCTTCACCCGCTGAAGAACTGCATGTCTTCTATTTCCATTCATATCTATTATATTTCTTAAATGTCTATTAATACTTTGACACACCTGAATTCTTTATTTTTATTTATTTTATTTTATTTATTTATTTTTTTGAGACAGAGTTTTACTTTGTTGCCCTGGGTAGAGTGCTGTGTCATCACAGCTCACAGCAACCTCCAGTTCTTGGGCTTAGGCGATTCTCTTGCCTCAGCCTCCCAAGTAGCTGGGAGAATAGGTGCCTGCCACAACACCTGGCTATCACACACCTGAATTCTATTCTCCCTATACTCTTCTCCTTCTGCCTAAAGATAACAAGCAAAGATGATTGTTTCCAACATGAGATCGATTTTTCTTAATCAGAAGACTGAATTCTGGGCAGGGCCTGGGAACATTGGAGAGAGAAGTTATCACAACATAAGTCAAAATTTAAAAACAAACAAGCCAAAAAAATCATTTTAAAACAAGATGAGAACCTTTGGCTCAAGCGAATTCATCCATCAAAGTAGGCAACAATGAATCAGGAGAAATTGTATTTACAGGATGAACATACTAACTGATGTACTTTTCCAAAGTAAAATTCTAAATTTTTATCCATTTTCAATTTATTGGTTAAACACAATTGTCAACACTAATTACATACCTGGAATTTTTAAGACTTGTCTCCATAAAGGAATGTGAAATGTGGGAGCATCTCTCTTCAGAGCGCTGATCAAGTGTAATTATTAGCACCCTGACCTCTTTCCCTTAAAACAAGTTACAGAGATAGAATCTGATTCAAATAACTGAGTAATGGCAGGTTCAAAGGGTAAATAATGTTACAGAGGAGAATGTATAAGGAAGGTGGAGGGAAGGATATTGATATATCAACTCCTCTTTTTCCAATTTGTTGGGGATGTTAATAAACTAATTGCAACACCCTGTGTTGTGTGCAATGAGATGCACCCATCTATCTACATGACCCCTTGTTCCCTCTACGACAAGCACCCTGCCAATACCTGCCCGTTCCTCATCATTTGTGTAATCATCTTAGATTTCTTTTAACCTACTTCTTGTCTGTCTCACTCACAAGAATGTAAGGTCTACGTGAGTGGGATTCACACCTGTTCCCAGTACCAGTGCCCTATGTAATAGCCAGCACATAGTATCTCCCCATAACATTCAAGAGAGGAAAAAAAAAGAGGGAGGGAAGGGGGTGGTAGAGACTGGGAACACTGACAATTTGAGAGTCACTGGAATAAAAAGACTGCCTTGTCCTTACATCCTTCCTAATAGAAAAACATGTGATTTAAAAATACTGTAATTTATCATGTAAGAAAACGTGATCTAAAGTATGAAGTAGTAAGCCAATATACAGATCTGCAGAAGGCGGCACCTACCCAATTTTTTTCACACTGAAAAATTTATTAAATGTTAATAATGTCAACATGTAATTCTACAGCTCTGAAATTTTAGAGGCAGAATGAAAGTCTTCAGGGTTTTCTTTTCTGAAATGTGGTGCTGGCCTTGGGAAAGTAGTAGTTGAAAGTTTATAAAAAGTTGATGTTTTTAAAAAGTCAAATATGTCTTGGCAAGGCCAAGTTTCCAATACATAGAATTTACCTTTTATGTAATCACAAATAATAGTGAAAAAATCTAACCTCAGGAGAAAATAATCACACCTGAGAACACACTCATAAAGACTATTCCTCTTTCCATAAGAGTGCAGAGATATGTAGTTATTTCCTTTTGAAGCTTTAGGTTGCTAAAAATATAAATTTGAAGATGTCTGGCATAATTCATTTCTTATGCAATGCCACAATGTACATACACAAAATTACCCCATGATATGGCCATATGTGCATCATTTCCAACAGAGAAAAAGTGCAAAGGGAGTGCCATCCAAACAATTAATGATACTGCTTTATATTTCTGTATTTATAACACAATACAACATCTTCACATGTCATCTCATTAAACTATGAACAATTTTGTAAGGTTGATGAAACTAGCCCTATTCTAAGATTAAATTATTTGCGAGTCACCTAGCCAGTGGCAGAACCATAGTCAAAGCCTGAATTTACTTGAACTGTGATGCTCTATTCACTGTATCCTAACTGCCTCTATACACCAGAGCATTTTAATGTAATATTCCTTTTTTCAGTAGGATTTCAAACATGGTACAAGTATTAATTAATCAAGGTATGGGTCCAGTTTCAGTCTTTACAATTTCATTTTTCAAATCCATGTTGTAAAATTACTATATTTTTCTTACCAAATTTTTTTGTAGATTGTATTAATCATAATGATAATCAGAATACCGAGTTAACACTACTACTATTTGCGTATTTAACTCAGTGGAGGTTTTGTTTTATTTTGTTTAAATTATGTTAAATTTAACATAAATGAGGCCCAGCAGTGAAAGCTCATTCCTGTAATTTTGTAGTCTGGGAGGCCAAGGCAGGAGAATCCCTTGATTTCGGGAGTTGGAGACCAGCTTGAGCAAGGAGGAGACCTCATCTCTCCAAAAAATAGAAAAATTAGCCAGGCATTATGTCGAATACCTGTATCTCAGCTACTTGGGAGGCTGAGGCAAAAGGATTACTTGACTATTATGAATTGAGCTGCAATGAACAATCTGGTGCAAATATCTTTATTATAAAGTGATTTTTTGGTCTTTTGGATACACAACTAGTAGAGGAATTGCAGGATCAAACAAACGGCAGGTCTACTTTTAAATCCCTGAGTATTCTCCATACTTCTTGCCAAAACAGACATATTAGCTTGCACTTCCACTAGCAGCGCACTCCCTTTTCTACACATTCACGCCAACATCTGTAGTTTGGGGATTTTGTTATGTGAACCACTATTACAGGAGTTAGATGATATCTCAAAGTGGTTTTGACTTGCATTTCTCTGATGATTACAGATGATGAGCATTTTTTCGTGTGTCTGTAGGCCATGCATCCATCTTCTTCAGAGAAGCTTCTGTTCCAGTCCTTCGCCCACAATGAAATGAAATTACTTGTTCTTTTCTTATTAATAAGTTTGAGTTCTCTGTGAATTCTGATTATCAAACCTTTGTCAGAAGCATAACCTGTAAATATCCTCTCCCATTCTGAGAGCTGTTTGCTTGCTTTTCTTACTGTGTAGAAGTTTTTAATTTGACCAGATCCCAGTAATGTATTTTTGGTGTTGTTTCAATTTCCTGGGGGGTCTTCCTCATAAAGCATCCTCCCAGGCCAATTTCTTCAATTGTTCCTCCTGCACTCTTTCCAAGATTCTTTATAGTTTCATGTATGTCTTAAGTTTAAATCTTTTATCCGGTGATAGTCAATTTTTGTTAATGGTGAAAAGTGTAGGTCCAGTTTCAGTCTTCTACAAGTTGCCAGCCAATACTCCCAGCACCATTTGTTAAATAGGGAATCTTTGTGGTATATGTATGCCATGGAATATTATGCGTCCTTAAAAAAGATAGAGACTTTACCTCTTTTACGTTCACATGAATAGAGCTGGAACATATCCTACTTAGTAAAGTATCTCAAGAATGGAAGAAAAAATATTCAATGTACTCAGTACTATTGAATATGAAACCAATTTACAATCACTCACACTGTCATATGAAGAATAAATAACGACTATGGCCCAAGATGAAAGTGGTGGGTATCGGAAAGGAGGTGGGAGGTCAGATCAAGGGAGGGTGAATGGTGGGATCACACCTATGGTGCATAATGCAAGGATACATGTCAGATCTATTAGTATAGAGTATAAATGTCTTAACATAATAACTAAGTAAACGAGATGAGGTATATATTAAAAAGTGTGATGTAAGTATTCCTAATTCTATATGAAATCAGCACATTGTACATAAATGCATTAATGTATACATAATCTATTTATTATTTAATAAAAATAAATAAATAAAAGGATTACTTGGGTTTGAGTTTGCTGTAATCTAGGTTGATACCATGGCACTCTAACCTGGGGCAACATAGAGAAACTTTATCTCAAAAAAATAAATTATGTTACATGAAACTTTAAAAACAAAAATACAAAACTAATTAATAGAACATAAATAACTGTGTTGTTGATTGATTTGTAAGGTGTCCTTTGATATAAAGAATGACTCATACATACAATACTCCTTGCATTCATGTAAGCGGTAGCCTTGTTGGTGCTCAGCATGCAGGAAATCTGCAGAATGGAGTTTTAAATAATGAATTTCTGCAGAGAAGAAATTTAATACATTGTAATAGCTCTTGATCCTCGGATTTTCTTTGAAATGACTTGTGAAACTTTCAGCACACAAACACAGGTAGATACACACACATAGAAACATACATGCACACAAACCCAGGCCTGGTCCCCTTGAACTACAGAATCAGAATCTCCAAAACAGGATCCCAGTACGTGTACTATTTAAGAACTCCAGAGGAGATTCTGATTAAGAGTCAAGATTCAAAACTATTGCTATGAAGTGTAACATTTGTTTCCTCTGACAATTTTTTATAATAGGATTTTATGGCACTATATAAAAATGATGCCAAGCACTGTTCTAAGAGTTGCAGCCCTTGCTCCTCTTAATCGTTCACAAACACACCACTTCTGATAAACACAACTTTCTCAGCCTCTGTTTTAATTTGTTAAAATCAGTGAAAACCCTACAGAATTTTAGTAATAAGCTTAAGACAGCCATGACCTCCAAGAGTCCCTTTAACAAACAAGGTAAGATTGTAAAGGATAGCTCTTCCTAAATATTTAAGGCCCCTTGTAGAAATGCTAAGTGGAGATTATTTAAAGACTTAAGTACACAGAAACCTGACACACTCATTTTTAATGGGGAGGTAGACAGTTGTTTATTTAGCTTTTGAAATCTATCCTAAATTTGGCTTTATGGAGCCAAAAAAGTCTAGCTTTAAATTAACAGACTGCCTTCTACTGTCCAAGGGATAATTTGAACTTCACTGAGACATGTCTATGAATGGAAGTAAAAATAACTCACATTAAACTCTAAGTACTTCCCCACACGCTTTTCACTTGCCACAAGGCCCATTGTTTCATGCATGGCTTTTAAGAAGCCTGTAGGAAATTTTCACTGAAACAATTTCCCATAACCATGAAAAGGAAGGCCAAAATGATTTCACTTGAACAAAGACAAAAAACAAAAAGCTTCCTTAGCTTTCAGAATCTAGGGTATTAAAAACAACTCTTTCAGAGTAGCAGAAATGGGAAATGGAAGTCTCTAATAATACTCTGAAGTCTGTGGCTTTAATTTTAGCTCATGCCTCTCCTCTTTTGAACAAACATCTACTCCAACAAAGTGTTCCTAAATTCCTCTCTCTCCCCACCTCACCTCATCAGGCTTTTTAATTTAATTTCAAATTTAGAAATATATCAAATATCCAGAAAACATGTCTGATTTAAAACAGGTTAATATTTTGCCACATTTGCTTCAAATCACTTTTGGCCCTCTTCTCCTTTTCCATTCAGGTCTAATTTATCTTGTGAAAACCTCCCTGATCCTATCAGGCTAAAATTATCTCTTCTCCAAAACTCATTTTTAGCTAGTTCTACGTCTGACCAATTTTATGTTTCATCTCTTGTCTCTTATGTACTTTATTGATTCAATTCACTCTGGTCTTTAGCCTAAATTAATTTCTTTATTTTATGCTTATTGATTCTTGGGTTTTCTATTTTATCTTAAGTCAATTTATTTATGTTTTCCTTTTTTAAATATCCACTTTAACTAAGTTTAAAAATTAACAACAAATTTTTCTTTTCCTATTTACTTAAGATTTTAATGTCTCTATCAAATCACTGTTATGTTCTTTCCATTTCTAACAATACATACCTCTATAGGATTTTTTTTCTAAATCTTGGCAGAATTTTGGCTACTTTATTAACCTTTCAATTATTTTTTTCTTATCATGTCCAAACCCACATTCAACATCTACCACCCTTCCTGCCTTTTGAGCCTTGGAGAGAACTGTTAACTCCATCAAGGCCAGCAAACAAACAGGGTCAACAAGACAATATATTCAGATCCTTCCCTCAGCCCTCCTCTGGCTCTTCACAGGCTATGTTGTAGCTAACTGAGCCTCTCTCCTATGAAAAGTGAAATACCATATCCTCTAGAAAAACAAAGGCACAAGGTCTAAGACTTTGTTGATGACAAGGCAAAATATAAACGATATCAATAATAAACAATGTGGATGCCTGATACCTAGGACTACAGGGTTCAGAGAAAGTGACAGAGTAGGAATAGGATTATTTAAACTCATAATTATTATAATTACAAGAATAGCAACAGTTTCCACTTACCAAATACCTATGCAGGTGGTAACAGAGATTAGCACCATCCACAGAACACATATGTAGATAGACATAATGTGGGTGTGTGTGAGAGAGAGAAAGAAAGAGAAGAGAGATAATATATAACTGAGTATTCACAGCAAACCTAGGGGTCATTATAATAACCCCATTTTGCCAGGGAATCTAAGGCCAGAGGACACTTAGTAACTTGCTCAGATGACACAACTTGCAAACTGGGTTCTGGGATGAGAAAACAAATTGCTATGGCTCTAAAAACTGCTGTCTTTTCACTGTCTTGCTCGCCTCATTCGAGAAGGTGTTAGCTAAGTTATAAGGATGAGAAAGTCATTTTATGTATTGGAAAGGATATAAATAAAGGTAAAAGTAAGGGGAAGGAACGGCACATGGAGGAGATAGTAACTAATGGTAACAGGCAACACCCGCTGACGGCTTACTGCAAGCCAGGCTCTTCTCTGAGCGCTAAGCCTGCATGAACTCCTATAATCCTGTAAATAACCCCATGAGCTAAAAACTTCTACTGTCCTCATTTGACTGAAGTTAACTGAGGAACAAAAAGTTTGTAACTTGCCCAGGGCTGCCTGTGAACTAAGTAAGAGAACTTAAATTTATATCCAGGTGTCTTACTTCAGAGCTGCCATTCTTAATAAGAGATAAAGATAAAAAAGTGGAGAAATTTTGGAAAGTCCCTGGTGACATCAAATCTAGTTCACTATTTCTAAGTATGTCTTCTGAATAACACTATTTGCTTGGAGTGTTAATTTGTTGCATTAAACACAGATAAACAGGTCACTGTGGCATGCCCACTTAGAACATTTTAAATGTATGAATTTAGATGAATAATAGAAGGATACAGGGCATGATTTTCTCTAATTTTCTTTGAACGAGGAATAGTTATTGTTTCACCGAGCAGCTGAGGACACTTACAGTCCCCTAAATGGCTTCTCCGTGGCCATCTGGCTACTTAGTGGTAAACCAAGAGTGAGAACTGAAGACCTCTCTGGCTGCTGGGCCAGGCTTATCTAGGCAGAGATAGAGAAAGATCTTGAAATGTATCCTTGGAAAAATATATAGCAATTTAAATTTCATGAGCAGAAAAAAGCAGAGCACTGAATGTACTAGAGAGACACAAGCAGCCTTTACAAAACTCCTGTAGAAACTCAGAAGTAACATGCAAGTGGCCTGGACTAGGAGTTGACGGGAAGAAAAAGCAGGAAGGAAGAATAAAACGAAACATTCAAGAATAGAAGCCAACCTTGAGGGCTGCTAGGAATCAGGAGCTGCTGTGAGAGAATTTGCTGACCTACTAGGATCTTAGCTGTAATTAACAGCTGCCACTGAAACTCCCTCTCCAGTTCAATCAGCTTATTTCAGGGGGTGGTCAGTTGCCGAGAAACACACATACACCATCTGACTGGGTCTAGTCATTATCTGAGAATTACTTTTAACTGTAGATATATATTCCTTCCCCAAAAAATAAAAAAATAAAAAAAATCATGGTTAAACCTTTGAGCAAATTTTCATTTCTCACCCCTTACCGTATCTCCCATTTCTCAGCTATTGCTGCGTGTCTATGTGTGTGTTGTCTTCTCTTTCTTTCTCTAGGAGCAAGCACAACTGAGATCTAAAAATACTTTATTTTTTTCAAAACAACTACACTAATTGATGTATATAGAGAACATATTAGTCATATTCACAAAATGCCAAAATAAATAAAAAACTGTATCCTCAGGAAGTCACACACTCTTTAAAATATACAAAACACAGCGGCAAACATTTATTAACCCCTCTTTTACTTTGCAATATTAAAAAAAAAAAAAGTCAAAGTAGTTACATCTTTCAGAATATCACATAATATTAATGATGAGTTCACAGGTACTTTTTCTACTTTTTGTTCCCTTATCATCTAATCTGTAAATGCAATTGCCTTGTAACGTAAACATTTTCTTTTTCTTATGTATACCCTTGACAATATAAATTCCTTCCATTATCTTATGGTACAGACCACAAGGCAGTCACTAAAAGTTTCTCTCCTCCTGTCATCCACAGCCTAGCCTCTTCTGCAGTTACGTGAAGTGACATTTCTCTAGTAGAAAAATCAACATAAGTAATTCACGTCACTCCAGGTCCAGCCTCTACAAAAGAACCATGAGCACTGGTCCAGACACTATCTCCATTCCAGCGTTTCAGATCCTAGGACCTTGAGCAACTCTGGAAGTCACATGTTGAAGATTTCAAAACTACCACCAGTGTGGGTCCCTGAATGACACAGGAAAGGAGAGCTCGTAAAATCCGTGGACTCTTGTGTAAATCAGATAACATTATTGATTATTCTTTGATCTCTACAAAATATACAAACCTAGCCTACCATCACAGAGATTATTATATGGTCTCTACAAAACATACCACACCTAGCCTACCATCATAGAAAATGAACTAACAACCTAAAGTGAATTAGGACTGTAACAAAGGCCCAAAACTTTAATACTGGCTTAGTGGTCAGAGTCAGGTAACAAGAAAACAGCCATAACAAGGTGGCAAGTTGGAAACCCATGCCAAAGAAAAGATACTTAGTAAAACCAAAGCCTGCAATTCCTCAAAAGACAATCCAAGTACCTAGTGAAACTGCAGCTTCAGGGAAAGAGATTTCAAGAAGCCATGATGTTATTGTGTTATGACTATTTTTCGGCTGCCTGTTGTAAAGTCTGACAATGATTAGTTCAGACAAAAATTAATGAGTGTGTAAAAGAAATGAAAGAGAATGAGAGTGTCCAGAAATTTGGAACTTTGCAGGACTGACAAGTCAGATCCCCAAACAGCAAAAATAAATACAAGTGTAAAAGGCTTTGAACAACAAAAGCCCATTAAAAATTCTCAATGAAACAAAAAGACTTAATTCTATGACAAAAATTATATTATAGGTAGGGGTGCCCAATCCTTTCCTCCAGTCTACTGTGTCAGATGGACTCAAGGCCACACCTTAGAAAGTAGAAAAAAGCTTAGTAGAGATGGAAGGAAAGAGGAAAAGCAGAGTTTAAAACCATGTTTAGAGAAACCTGGGATATGTTGCCTGGCGATGCAACTGACTGGAAGCAATATCTCAGAACCTACCAAATGTCTGAAGGAACTGCTGAGAAACCAAGTCTGTGGTAAAAGAAACCACTGATATGATTAGAATTACCAAAAGGTACTCTGAAGCTCGTCCTCAAAGACACTTCCTTCCTTCATTCCTCTTCCGTCCTCAGACTATATAAAACCACATTGTGACTCTAACCCTACACTAATGGGAAAGGGGCTCTGGAAGCTCTGTAGCCCTCAAGACGGGCACCTTCCCCAATGCCTGCTACAGATGTGCTCATGGAGAGTTGTGGTCAAGGGAGAACTTCCCAGAGGGTCATGGCAGGGGCTACTGAGAACATCAGTAAAGTGCTATGGGGATAAATTAAGAACCAGCATCATGTTTTCAGCAGGGTGTTTTTAGCCATAATATTCATATTGTTTTTGTAAAACAAACCTACATAATGAAGTAAAATAAACTCTTCTCTCTTGGACAAGATGAACCCATATATATCCTATGTATAATTTAAAATATTATCCCTAAAATTTAAAACTAAAATTTCAGGAACTCTTTCAAGTGCAGGAAATCACTGGGTTATTGCCATCTACTGTGCATGGAAAGCTTTCTTTTTTTCTCGTGCAGATTATTTTGTCCCCTGTAGCCCACTTTAAGACATAAAAAAAAAATTAAGGTGTTTTGCAAATACTGAAATAATGTGTCATTTTATTGTCATATACACAGGCCACAATAAAACATATAACCACATTATTCTACTGGAATTAGTATCAAAAAATATCAATAAAGGCAGAATACAATAGTTTATCCCTATGTCAACTACTACTATTGTTTAATCATTTATTTAGTCACTGAGAGGAAAGATTTTTACAAGTGCACGCTGCTGAGTACATTGGATACTTTTTTTTCCAGTTATTTATTATTGTTTGAAAAACAATCCTTCACTAGAATGTCTAAAAAGTTGGTATAAAAAAATGCTAAGAAACTAAAATAACCCACAAAATTGATAGTCAACTCATAAAA
>CAUYPK010011391.1:0-48635 GCA_963574355.1 Loris lydekkerianus | reverse complement strand
AAAATACACTACTGGGACCTGATCAAACTAAAAAGCTTCTGCACAGCCAAGAATATAGTAAGTAAAGCAAGTGGACAGCCCTCAGAATGGGAGAAAATATTTGCAAGTTATACCTCCGATAAAGGTCTAATAACTGGAATCCACAGAGAACTCAAGCATATTAGCAAGAAAAGAACACGTGATCCCATCTCAGGGTGGGCAAGAGACTTGAAGAGAAACTTCTCTAAAGAAGACAGATGTATGATCTACAAACACATGAAAAAAAGCTCATCATCCTTAATCATCAGAGAAATGCAAATCAAAACTACTTTGGGATATTACCTAACCCTAGTAAGAGTAGCCCACATAACAAAATCCCAAACCCAGAGATGTTGGCGTGGATGTGGAGAAAAGGGCACACTTCTACACTGCAGGTGGGAATGCACACTAATACTTTCCTTCTGGAAGGATGTTTGGAGAATACTTAGAGACCTAAAAATAGACCTGTCATTCAATCCTCTAATTTCTTTACTAGGTTTATACCCAGAAGACCAAAAGTCACAATATAACGAAGACATCTGTACCAGAATGTTTATTGCAGCCCAATTCATAATTGCTAAGTCATGGAAGAAGCCCAAGTGCCCATCCACCCACGAATGGACTAGCAAATTATGGTATATGTACACCATGGAATACTATGCAGCCTTAAAGAAAGATGGAGACTTTACCTCTTTCATGTTTACATGGATGGGGCTGAAACATACTCTTCTTAGCAAGGTATCTCAGGAATGGAAGAAAAAAGTATCCAATGTACTCAGCCCTACTATGAAGCTAAATTATAGCTTTCATGTGAAGGCTATAACCCAACTATAGCACAAGGCTATGAGGAAAGGGCCAAGGAAGGGGAAGGGAGGGGGCAGGTTAGGGTGGAGGGAGAGTAATGGGTGGGACACCTATGGTGTGTCTTAAAATGGGTACAGGCAAAACTTACTAAAGGCAGAATACAAATGTCTACGTACAATAACTAAGAAAATGCCATGAAGGCTACGTTGAACAGTTTGATGAGAATATTTCAGATAGTATATGAAACCAGCACATTGTACCCCTTGATTGCACTAATGTATACAGCTACGATTTAACAATAAAAAATAAATAAACATGAATAAAAAAATAAAAGAATTGGGAAAAAAAAAAGAATGCTGAATTTTATCAAATCCTTTTTCTGCATCTATTGAGAGGATCACATGGTCTTTATTTTTTCTTCTATTGATAAGGTGAATTATATTTATGGATTTGAATATGTTAAACTAGCCTGGCATCTCTGGGATGAAGCCTACTTGATCATTATGTATAATTTTTTTTTTTTGAGAGAGAGTCTCATTATGTAACTCTTGGTAGAGTACCCTGGGGTCATAGCTCACAGCAACCTCGAACTCCTGGGGTAAAGCAATTCTCTTGCCTCAGCCTTCCAAGTAGCTGGGACTATAGGAGCCTCCCACAATGTCTAGCTATTTTTATTTTATTTAATTTTTTTATCATTTATTGAGATAGAGTTATACTTGGTCACCCATGGTTGAGGGCCATAGCATCTTAGCTCATATCAACCTCAAACTCTTTGGTTCAAGCAGTCCTCTTGCCTCAGCCTCTCAAGTAGCTGGGATTATAGGTGGCCACCATACCACCCATTTTTAGAGATGGGGTCTCATTCTTGCTCAGGCTGGTCTCAAACTCAGGAGCTCAAGCAATCCACCTGTCTTGGCCTCCCAAGTTCTGGGATTGCAGGTGTGCGTCACTGTACCTGGCCCCAATTTTTTTGTGTATGTGTGTACCTGAGATCTGTTGGCTAAGATTTTGTTGAGTATTTTGCTTCTATATTTATTAGTGAAATTGGTCTATAGTTCTCCTTTTCAGAAGACATTAACAAATGGCTAGAATCAATCAACATTGTTTAAATGTTCATACTTTCCAAAGCAGTCTACAGAGTAAATGCAATTCCCATTAAAATACCAACATCACACTTTGAAGATGTGGAAAAAATGGTCATTCATTTTATATGAAACCAGGAAAAAACCCATATAGCGTTGGCAATTCTTAGTAATAAGAACAAAGCCGGAGGCATCACTCTACCAGACTTTGGGCTATATTACAAGTCCACAGTGATTAAAACAGCATGGTATTGGCACAAAAATAGAGACATAGACATTTGGAACCAAATAGAAAACCAAGAGTTGAAACCAATCTCTTATAGCCATCTGATCTTAAACCAAACAAAAGCATATACTGGGGAAAAAAATCCCTGTTTAATAAATGGTGCTGGAAGAACTGGATAACCACATGTAAAAGACTGGAACTGGCCCAACACCTTTCACCACTTCTAAAAATTGATTCAAAATGGATAAAAGATTTAAATCTAAGACATGAAACAATGTTTTTTTTTTTTGTTTTGTTTTGTTTGTTTTTTTTTGCAGTTTTGACTGGGGCTGGGTTTGAACCCACCACCTCTGGTATATGGGGCCGGCACCCTACTCCTTGAGCCACAGGTGCCGCCCTAAGACATGAAACAATAAAAATTCTAGAAGAAAATGTGGAAAAAACTCTTGAAGATGTCCGCCTGAGGAAAAATTTTATGAAGAAGACTCCTGTGGCAATTGCAACCACAACAAAAATAAACAAATGGGACTTAATTAAACTGAAAAGATTTTGCACAGTTAAGGACACAATAATCAAAACAAATAACATTCAGAATGTGAAAAGATATTTGCATATTATTATGAATCTGACAAAGGCTTGATAACTAGGATCTATAGACAACTCAAATTAATAAAAAAAGAGCTAACAACTCCATATATTATTGGGCAAGAGACATGAATAGAACCTTCCTAAGGAAAGCAGACAAATGGCTGACAACATGAAAAATGCTCATTGCCCCTAATCATTGGAGAAATGCAAATCAAAACCACCCTGAGATATCACCTAATCCCAGTAAGATTAGCCCACATCACAAAGTCCAAGGGTTCAGATGCTAGTGGGGATGTGGAGAGAAAGTGTTAACACTTTTACATTGCTAGTGGGACTGCAAACTCATACAACCTCTTTGGAAATTAGTATGGAAAATACTCAAAGAACTTGAATTACATCTCTCATTTCACCCTGCAATCCCACTATTAGGTTTCTACCCTTAAGAAAAAAATCATTTTATCATTAGGACATTTACACTTGATTATTTATCACAGCTCAATTTACAACCACCAAGATCTGGAAATAACGTAAATGCCCATCAACTCAGGAATGGATTAACAAACCCTGGTATATGTATACCATGGAGTACTATTCGGCCATAAGAAAGATAGTGACTGCACATCTTTTGTCTTAACCTGGATAGAGGTGAAACATAATCTCAGTAAAGTACCACAAGAATGGAAAGGCAAATACCCTTTGTACTCAATACTAATTAATATTAAGCCAATAGACAATCTAATTCATGCCCACATAGGAGAAAAACTCATTCAAGTGGGAGGGGATGAGGGGCCTATATATTTCTTACTGTTACAAATGTTGCATTTTCATGGTAATGAACAAACAGCACCTTGGTGTATCCTAAGGATTGTTCTGATCACTACAGGATCCCTATGCACCTTGATTGGCAGGTTTCACTCTCCATAGTCAAAGGGTTAAATAGTTTTTTATGTTGTTCAAATACTAGAAAAAAGTATCCTGGTGATAAGTGGGTTTATTACTTATTAAGAACCTGCTAGACTTAAATTTCTTCTTCTTTGGTAATTATTGAAGTTATGGTCTAAATTAGTGGTTCTCAACCTGTGGGTTGTGACCCCTTTGGCAGTCAAATGACCCTCTCACAGGGGTTGCCTAAATTTATCCTGCATATCAAATATTTACATTACAATTCATAACAGTAGCAAAATTACAGTTATGAGGTAGCAACGAAAATAATTTTATGGTTGGTGATCACCACAACATGAGGAACTGTTATTAAAAGGTCGTGGCATTAGGAAGGTTGAGAACCATTGCTCTAAATGTTTGTGTCCATTCCAAATTCGCATGGTGAAACCTAATTCTCAGTATGATAGTGTTAGGAGGTGGGGACTTTGGGAAGTGATTAGGTCATGAGGATGAACCCTCAGGAATGAGATTAGTACCTTATAAAAGAGGCTCTCTCACCCCTGTGAACCAGGAAGTAGGCCCTCACCAGACACTGAATCTTCTAGTATTTTAATCTTGGGCTTCTTAGCCCCCAGAACTGTGAGAAATAAATTTATTTTGTTTATAAACCACTCCATCTGTGCTGTTCTATTACGACGCACAGATTACTCCACCCCTGTACAACCACTAATCTACTTTCTGTCTCTGTAGATTTGCTTATTCTGGACATTTCATATAAACAGTGTCGTTTAATATGTGCTCTTTTGTAACTGACTTTCATTTAGCATGATGTTTTAAGGTTCATCTATGTTATAGCATATATCAGTACTTCATTCTTCTTTGTGGGAGAATAATATTCATTTGTCTTAGTATGAATATGCCATATTTTATTTATTTGTTCATCAGTTGATGGATATTTGGGTTTTTCTGGTTTTTGCCTCTTATGAATGCTGCTAGCATTGATATCGGATTTCGTCTTCAGTAGGTTCTTGGTTCGGTGATTCAAAGAATGAATCCACGGACCACAGATCAGTGGTGAGACAGGATTTAGTTACAGAAAAAAATACAAAAACACCTAAGCTCCTGGCAGAGAGAACCCAGGTGGGGGGCGGGGGAAGCTCTCTTGCTCCCTCTCTCAGTCTCTGTCCAGGCTCTTTGTGCAGGGCGTGGTGGCCTGGTGTCCTCTGTAGTTACATTCAACCAGAACTCAGTTGTTGCATTTACCTCAGTAGCAAAGGAATGGCAACAATCCCTTTCATTCCCAGGCCTAGGAAACTTACATGAAATTGACCAGGCCTAGCAAATTGGGGGGGCAGGATCAAGTGCAAGGGGAGGGAAACTTAAGGTGCTGGTGTCTCCCCAGCAGTTGTCTGGCCCCTCAGGCTACTGGAGCTTCCTGTGGGCCCGCCTGCCTACTCTGTAGCCCGCTGGTTCCTGTGCCAGAGTGGAGGCGGCAGGTCCTGCAGCTCAGCTGACTGAGCTGGCTGGGGCACCACCTGTCCTGTATCAGTATGAACATTTGTGTACAAGTTTTTTTTTGAACCTTGGATTTCAAATCCTTTGGATATGTATCTTGGAGTAGAATTTCTGGGTCATATTGTAATCCTGTTTAACATACTGAAGAACTACCAAGCTGCTTTCCGCCGTGGCCATACCATTTCACATTCTCACCAGCTATATAGGAGGGCTCCAGTTTCTCCCTGTCCTCGTCAACATTTATTTTCTGTTTTGTTTTTATAGCCATGCTAGTAGATATGAAGTGGTCTTTCATTCTGGATTTGCATTTTCCCCTGTTGACTAATGTTGTTGAGTATCTTTTCATATGCTTGTTGGCCATTTACTGCATGGGGCTGAAGAGGTAGAGGTGGGCCAGGTGATGAACTTTCAGGTAATGGATAGCTTCCTACAGACTTTAGGAGCCATGTCTTTTTTTTTGAAATAATGGTCCTCTACTTTGGTTGCATGTTAGAATCACCCAGGCAGCTTTAAAAACCTGAACCTGAGTTTTGCCTGAAGATATTCTTATGGAATTGGTCTTGGGTGCAGTCTGGGTATTGGGATTTTAAAGCATCTCAAGAGATTCTGAGGCATATCATGGGTCAAAAACCAGTGCCTTAAAATATTCTCAGCAAGATTTACTAATAGACTTTACTCCATTTTCTAATAGACTTGGTCCTGGAGGAATTTCATCACCCCAGTGTATTTTCAGAGCAGGCAGGCTGGAGGTTTGGGGGTCCCCCTGGAGGACTCCCGTGTGAGGCTTTGATTGGGTCTGCGTCTGTGTCCTGCTCAAATCCAACCTATAACACACACAAACGCAGGCTCTCAGCAACTGCTCTGCTATTTCTAGGGTAGATTGGATGGATGGAGAGGTCTGTGTGGGTTGCAGGCTTGGTGCATTCAGGGTGGCTCTTGGAGAGTAATGAGTGGGAGAGACAAATCCTGCTGTCCCTAGACACTCGGTCTCTGTTTGTTGTTTCCTTCAGTTTTCTGGGCTGTCAGGTGATTGGTGGCAGCCACACCTTGGCCATGGCTCTCACTCAATGATCCTTGGCCTATTCATCGCCTCCTGTGAGCTCATGCATTACTTGGAGGCAGGGACTGTCCTAGTGCCATGAAGATATTAATTGATTTATTCAAGTTTAACACACCTGTCTGGAGCAGAGCTGGGGGCTGAGGCCAGAATGTCTTTGTTAGAGATCCTGGTGGCCACCTCAGGTGACCACAGACCTTTCTGAACTATTTTGGTTGTCCTCAAAACAGTTTTGCTGCTTCATGAATGTAGGTTAAAAGGCATGTCCTGCAAAACTGAGGGTACTGAGGGTGGGATATCTTTGCCCAGCTTCCTACCAACATGAAATTCATTTTGTTTTTGTTTTTTTTTGGGGGGGGCAAATAGAGGGTAGACATTGGTGGAAGTGAGTTACAGCACAGTTGGGCTTCAGAGAATGAAACAGAATCTTGTATTAAAATATGCTCCCCACCCTGTCCACATCACATTCCTAACAAGTAGTACCCAGGGTACCTGGATAAGAAAGCAGAAAGGTAAATGAAATATTTAAGAACAATGTTTAAATCAAGGTAATTTTAAAAAGTTGATCCTTTAAAAGAAGTATCTATTATTAGATTATTAAGTGTGAAATGGCCAGTTTCCTTAAGTACTAAGTTTGACATTTGATATCTCTAACATTTCGATGATTCTTGTTTTTTTTTTTAATTGTGAAGGTATGTCCTCATTCTTTCGAATAAATGTTTTGGCTTATAATTATCTTTCATATTTTTTCTAGAGGTATTTTTGTGAAACCATGGATAAGTAAAAAATTTGTGTGTTTTTTTAAATGTGAGTTCCATTGTGAAACCAAGCAGCACAGTTTGAAATATCAATGAAGCATTTGGGAAGGATGTGGCTAATGAACATGCAGCATGTCAATAGTTTGAGAATTTCTATTTTGGTGATTTTAATCTTGAAAATGAGCCACGTGGGCTCGGTGCCCATAGCTCAGCGGTGAGGGTGCCAGCCACATACATCCAGGCAGGGGGGTTCCAACCTGGCCTACGCCTGCTAAACAACAATAACAACTGCAACAAAAAAATAGCTGGGAGTTGTGGTGGGCGCCTGTAGTCCCAGCTACTTAGGAGGCTGAGGCAAGAGAATTGCTTAAGCCCAAGAGTTTGAGGTTGCTGTGAGCTGTGACGCCATGGTACTCTACCGAGGACTACATAGTGAAACTCCGTCTCAAAAAAAAAAAAAAAAGAAGAGGCTTCTTGCCCGCCCTCCCCTCCCTTGCGCACCGTCCTTGGGAAGGCCAGCTGGCCGGCCTGGCTCCCTGCCCAGGCCCTGACAGGCGGGGGGACTACCCTGAGGAGGCAGGAAAGGGAGGGCTGGGCTGGCAGGCGGGTGGCATCAGGTGGGTTAAGATGCTGCCGAACTTCTGCACTGCCCCCAACTGCATGTGGAAGAGCACTCAGTCTGACATGGCCTTCTTCAGGTTCCTGCGGGATCTGGCCAGATGCCAGAAGTGGGTAGCGAATTGTAGGAGAGCCGACTTAGAAGATAAAAACATCTGATCAACTAAATAAACATTATTAATTATGTGCCAAACACTTTGAGACCTCTATGATCTGTAGAACTAGCCCTTATAGGACAGTTCTTCGAGATAATGCAATGCCAACAATATTTGATCTTACCAGCAATTTGAACAATCCACACAGTAGACACAGAAAATGAATAAAAGAGTGAAGATGAAATCAGGACTCTGAAACAGAAAAAAATTGATGAAACTTCTGAACAGGAACAAAAACATAAAGAAACCAGTAACAGCAATGCTCAGACCCCCAGTGCAGAAGAGTGGGGTGAAGAACAGGATGAGGACATTTTACCTCTAACCCTTGAAGAGAAGGAAAACAAAGAATATCTAAAATCTCTATTTGAAATTTTGATTCTTATGGGAAAACAAAACATGCCTCTAGATGGCCATGAGGCTGATGAACTCCCAGAAGGTCTCTTTACTCCTGATAACTTTCAAGCACTGCTAGAGTGCCAGATAAATTCTGGTGAAGAGGTTCTGAGCTTTGAGCGCTTTGAGACAACAGCAGTTAACACATTGTTTTTGTTCAAAAATACAGCAGAAACAGCTACATTCAGGAAGAAACTCTTAGGGAAGTGAGAGACTCACGGTGCTGATGAGGTTTGGGGATGAATCTCATAACCTGAGAGAGGAATTTGTGGGCTTCCTGCCTTATGAAGCCGATGCAGAAATTTTGGCCGTGAAATTTCACTCTACAATAACTGAGAAGTGGGGGTTAAAAATGGAGTATTGTCATGGCCAGGCTTACATTGTGTCCAGTGGATTTTCTTCCAAAATGAAAGTTGTTGCTTCTAGACTTCTAGAGAAATATCCCCAAGCTATCTATGCACTTTGCTCTTCCTGTGCCTTAAATATATGGTTGGCAAAATCAGTGCATGTTATGGGAGTATCTGTTGCATTGGGAACAACTGAGGAAGTTTGTTCTTTTTTTCATTGATCACCACAACTACTTTTAGGACTTGACAGTATAATTTCTGTTCATTTTCAGAACAGTGAAGAAAGGGCTAAAGAACTGAAGGAAATTTGCCATTCTCAGTGGACAGGAAGGCATGATGCTTTTGAAGTTTTAGTGGACCTCCTGCAAGCGCTTGTTTTATGTTTAGATTATATAAATAGTGACACAACTGTTAGGTGGAATAATTGTATAACTGGCCAAGCATTTGTCCTCTGTAGTGTAGTAACAGATTTTGATTTCATTGTTACTATTGCTGTTCTTAAAAATGTCCTCTCTTTCACAAGGGCCTTCGGAAAAAATCTCCAGGGGCAAACCTCTGATGTGTTCTTTGCAACCAGTAGCTTGACTGCAGTGCTGCATTCACTCAACGGAGTGATGGAAAATATTGAAGTTTATCAGGAGATTTGGTTTGAGGAAGACACAAATTTGGCAACTAAACTTGATATTCGGATGAAGTTCCCTGGGAAATTCCGCAGAGCTCAGCAAGGCATCTTGGAACCTCAACTAACTTCTGAGAGTTACTATAAAGAAACCCTAAGTGTTCCAACAGTGGAACACATTATTCAGGAACTTAAAGATATTTTCTTTCAGAACACCTGAGACAAAGAGACAAGCCAACAAGTTTCTAGAGAGAGAACGAAGTTCCATACACAGTTTCAAGAATCAGAATGATATCAGACTTTACAACAACAATACTGGAAGCTAAAAGACAACAGAACTATGGCATTCGAGATTCTGAGGAACCTGCTATTCATTGCAGAATTCTTTACCCCGGCCTGTAGTCATTTTAATGGTTGATTCCTTGAAGCTTTGAATAAACTTGCCTAAACTAAGAAAAAAAAAAGATATATTCTCAGAGCAGCACCTCAAAGCTCTTAAATGCTTGTCTTGTACCCTTAGTCATGGGTCAACTCAAATTCAGTACATCAGAGGAACACCATGCTGATGTGTACAGCAGTGATTTACCCAATCCTGACACACTCTCAGGCGAACTTCATTGTTGAAGAATTAAATGGAAACACAGGGAAAAAGATATTGAGCTTCCACCATTTATGAAACCCTTCACCTACCTGACATCAAGTTTTTTCCTAATGTGTATGCATTGCTGAAGGTTCTGTGTATTCTTCCTGTGATGAAGGTTGAGAATGAGCATTATGAAAATGGATGAAAACGTCTTAAAGCATACTTGAGGAACACTTTGACAGACCAAAGGTCAAGTAACTTGGCTTTGCTTAAAATAAATTTTGATATTAAACATGATGTGAATTTAATGGTGGACACATATATCAAACTATACAACTAAGTCAGAGCTTCCTGCAGATAATTCAGAAACCATTGAAAATACCTAAGAGACTTTAAATATATTGAAAGGCTTTCTCTTGTATTTGATATTTGAAAGAAGAGCTGTCGGTGGATGTAGGCCACTAAATCACTGAATATCTTTGCCTGTAGGTCTTTAACTTTTGATAATCTACCTAGTTGAATGACTCCTGTTGATTGCTCATCCTTTGAAGATCTATTTGTTCTTCCAGAAGAGAGCATTAAAAGTGCCATCTTTCACTTTTTTGTGATCTCTGCTACTGACACTGTTAAATTGTTTTAGTTAAGTCAATTTAGACATAACATTTACTATCACAGTAGACCCACCTCAGGTATTGAGTTGTCAGCCTGGCTCGGGCCCCACTCATGAGCGCCTGCTCCACACCTGAGGTCCTACTGTGCACCCTGTCCTCTGACATCCTGCTGGAGAAAACCAGGAACACCCCGCCCACATCCACTGAGACACATTTCATGTACGGTTACCCTGGCAACACCAAAGCAAATGGTCTCCCAATATGAGCTTCTAAATGCCAGGTTATGAAGTATGAATGTCTGATTTTGAATCAAAAGTTTAGTTTATTATATCTCAAACAAGAAGCAGTACAATTAATCAAAGACTGTGCTGAAACTATCGATACAGTTTTGCCATCTTAACAGTAGCTTGTGTATGACAGCAGTGAACCCTGGAGAATGGCAATGAAATCACAAAAGGTGTTTTTCATAGTTTATTGAGAATTGAGTATTTTTCCTTGCAAGAAGTGCTCCAAAGTCTGGAATAAGCGGCAATCATGCAGTATACGTTCTGGAGAATATAGTGGGTGAGAGAGAGTGTCCAAGTCCAGCTTCTGTAGTCTGAGCGGCAATCCTCGTGTGAGTGGAGTGCTGTCTTGCAAGAGGGCTGGCCTATCTCTACTGACCAATCTCGGCTGCAACCATCCCAGTATTTCATCCAGTTGGTTGCAGCAATTGACTAACCAGGTCTCAAGAAGCTGTGGTGGATAATTCCAGCACTGGACCACCAATAGCCCCCATTAGCTTTGTTTGATAAATATCTGGTTTTGGACTGTTTAGCACTTCATCTTTTTTTATTGTTTCAGGTTAATTGAGGATACAAATAAGTACATTATACTGTTTGCATTTGTTAGGTAAAGTCCCTCTTATAATTGTGTCCCACCCCCAAGAGGTGTGTCATACACCCTAACGTTGTGACCCTTAAGTGGGAGCACCCCTTCCCCATCCCTCCTCTCCTCTCCCTACTCTCTCGTTCCCTTGCTCCCCACCTTGAATTGATTTGAGTTTTTCTCTTATGTGGGTATGTATTAGACCATCTACAGGCTTCATATTAGAATTGAGTACATTGGATTCTTGCTGCTGAGTCATAAGATAAGGCTTTTCTAAGTATAATAATCTTCACACACATGGCGTCACACCCGATCCTGATGACAACGTTGATGATCCCATTATACAAACTCTGCCAGATGGGCAGTTGTGTGATGTTTTGAACTCCTTTCTAATCTCATATATAGAAAGAAATAGAAATTCAATCGCCTTAAAGGACAGTGTCTGAATCCTAAACCAGAAAATTGTCAATTTCCCAAATGGAAAGTATCCCCAGGCTGTCTCCCACCCACCCTCACCAATCTCTCCCACTTCCCAAGCTGTGTTGGTCACCCATTGCTGGCTGCCTTTTTTTGTCCATGTCTCCACACAACTCAGACTTCAGTCTCACTGCCCACGATTAGCAATAGTGGCCTGTTTCTCTCCATACCCTTGGAGTCTAGGCACAGTTTAAGAACTCAGTAAATGCATCCTGACTATGGAATACATGAGTCTGAGGAGCCAAGTCTCGATAGAATTCCCATGGAATGGAGCAAATATGCAGAGTAAATCCCAGATGCCAATGAAAGGAAATCTGGCAGAGGCACCTGCATTTTGCTTAGACAGAAACCAGCAGACCCAGGACAGAATCCAGAAGCCCTGGATCTATCAATCAGTGACCCTAAGACAACAAGAACCCGATCTCACAGCAGTGGAAAACACGGTGGGTTTTGTTCTGAATGTAACAGTGGCACCAATTTTTAAAAAATGATTTTCAGATCCACTGCAATACCAGGCTATGCTTACCAAATGCCAAACAACAAATTACAAAAGGGGGGAATCAAACAAATGTGTGTTTGAGCACCGTAGAGAAAAAGTAATTATATCCAGCCATATCCATCTGTGTATCGAAACACAACAAACCATTGAAAGTATTTATTTTTAAAAGTGCTGAGTAATTAAATGGATTAAAATTCATTTATTATGATTTCATAATAGAGCCCAAAATTTCTTAATGTGATCACTTGCTAAAATCAAAATAGAGCACAATCCCACCCTTTTCTCTCCAAGAGTAAGGAATGTTAATATCTCCCCTAGGTGTGAGTTTTTCCTGCTGTGACCATGGCAACCGACTCTTCTCACAAAAGGACCAGCCTCCCCAAACATGAGCCCAGCACAAACATTTGACTTTCTTCAAGGCAATAATATTAAAGCAAATTCCTTGTCTTTGCCAAACACAGGATTCATTGTGAGAAACTTCCACCCTCCTTAGTGAGATACCTCTTCCTTCATTACCCAGATTCATGGACTTAGTTTTTAAGCAGGTTTCTGAACAGAACTCCTACTAATCTCAATGTGACCGTGGAAAGTCTTTTCCCATTCTCCATTTTTCACAAACAGCTCTCTGGCTGTGGTTCTCAGGAGGCTTTTCTCTCTGCTTGCCTTGCTTTGCAGTAAGGATGGAGGTTGAGCTACAGCTGTTTTGGTGTTGGCTAATAATCTACCCATCCCTGGGTGAGAAGCCAGGTGCTCTGCCTCCCTGGGTGCATTTCCTTCTTTGCTCCTGTTAATACCTGTGGTTCTTTGAAATCTGGGAACAGAAATCAAACTGCTGCCTTGTGTGAACCCCTCTCCAACACACAAGAGCACCATTCTGGAGGGTCAGATCTTTCCAGAGTACAAATGAGGATAGAAGACTCTCCACCTCTCACTTCTCTGTGGCAGTTTCCTGTGGTCTGGGCTTGCCTGGGCACCACCCAGGAACCTTTCTCTTCCCACCTGATAGCAGGAAATCAGGGTGTGGTGTAGACATGGCTGAAATGGGCAGTTGGCTAGTGTCCCCTTGGTCTGCAACCTTCAGCTTGTCTTGCCTTTGAATTCCAGAGAGCTTTGTTGTTTCATCTCTGCACACGTGTTTTGTTTTGTGTGGCTTTTCTTAGTGGTGCCAAATCTGTAACCATCTGACTAATGTGATTCAGGTGTTAGCAACCCTTTTTCTTGGGAAAGTGGTATCTGCATCTTTGCTTTGGGCTGAGCCCCTCTAGCCAGTTCTGCACCAGCATCTAGGCTGAGAATGCTGAGTGTAGACACCTGCATGCTGCTGCCCCTCAGAAGCCTCACTCAGATGCCCTGCATGGCATGCAGTGCATACCTCCCCAGATGTACAACTGTGCCCAACAGCTGGGTACCCCAGACTGTCCGTCACCTTCCATGCAACACTACGGAACGGCTCCATTCTCAGTTCAAATTCTAGCAGCCTCATGTTCCCTCTGCAAGTCTCTTAACAGTGATCTCATCTTCCTTTAAACTCCCATATACTTTCTGGGGCGCCATTCATTTGGCATTTAACATGGGTTATGGTTTAACTCTGTGCCGGCTCAGTTGTAGTGCCTTTGTAGGGAAGGATGTTTTGAAATGTTTACTATAGTATAATAAATATGCACTCAGAGAAGAATACTTACTATGATCTGCATTAGGAATCACAGTGGAATACACTAAACAGCACCCTGGTGGACTTAATTTCTAATCACTTAATTGCCATCACTAGGCCCTGGAAGCCCCCGGGGCCTCCTGGGCAGGTGCCTGCCTGGTTTCTCACAGCACAAAGTTGTGGCAGGTCTTGTGCCCCAAGCCAGAGTTCCCACTCCTGTCTATTCTCCAGGGTCTGGCTTCCTTGCCCCGCAGCTGTGAGAATCACTGTGCAGCCTCAGGATGAGCATCTCACTGCAGGGTTTCCGGTTCTGCTCTGCACTTGGGCAGCTCCCAGTCTGGGCTTCTGCGATGAGGGCTGGGCAGCATGATGCGACCAGGGCTGGGCTCCTGCCGTGCATCTACTCCCCTGTGGTAGGTGTTGGCAGTAACTCCGGTTCATCAGGGAAATAGTGTTCAGGTAACTGGCCATCAAGTGTCCAGCTCAGTGAATTCTGCCGACCGATTACATGAATGCAAGCTGCCTACTTTTACCCTTTGCCAATGGGTCCTGACTTTCACTAGCAGAAAATTTATAGACTTGCTTTTAATTTCCGTTTTGTGTTTTAGCTTAGTGTTATACTCAAAAAGTGTTTTCTGAATGTGTGTTCTCCAGCGAGTGTGTCCTGCTGCTGGGGAGTGCCAGGTGGACAGCCCCTCACCACTGTGCTCACTGCTCAGTCACTCAGTGTGGATGTCGCAGCTCACTTTCCTTTCCTTCCTTCCTTTTTTTTTTTTTTTTTGAGACAGATTCTCAAGCTGTCACCCTGGGTACAGTGCTGTGGCGTCACAGCTCACAGCAACCTCAAACTCTTGTGCTTAAGTAATTCTCTTGCCTCAGCCTCCCACGTTTCCTTTCCTTCCTTTGAAAGCCAACCTGGAGTTTTGGTGGTAGTGAAAATATTCCTAGCTTTTTTATATATATAGTGTCTGGTATACCAAGCTTAATGAAAGAGAATGCTGTTGAAAACTGAATTATAAGAGTTTTTCTATTCTTTTTTTAACAGTTGGATACTCTAAAAATCAAGCGATAGCACAGAGCTCGGGATCTTACCTTTGCTTTTTGGATTCAGTAAGTAACTCTTTCTTTTGTTTATTATGCATGTAAATGTTGGGTGAATAATTAAATGATTTAGACCTTTTAGTGTGGTTTTCTTAAATCATTTTTCTAACATGTTGTGTGTGATTGTACTTTAAGTTAAGGTTGATAGGTCATTGCTGTGTAATTGCTATAGCACTTAGTGAATTAATGATAAATGAAACAAATGAACATAAACTAGGGCAAGATTGGCAGATATAATACTTAAAGATTAATAACCTTAAATTGAAATAATTGATAAAAGTTGGTAAGAGAGCACAGAGTGGGTAAGTAGGCAGAGGTGGGCAAGAGTATCCAGCATGGATATGAGAGCCACAGATGAACTTTTCTAAAAATTGAAATTATTTATACTCAAATACAGATTAAGTTAGTGATACTCTGTTAAAACTCAAATTAGTAATTTTTACAAATGTAGATATTCAGTATTTTGGAACGTATAAATGGGTATTGTGTTGACAGTACAGTGCTGTGTTATATATCAGGAACTTTAAAAGTGCCCTGCTCTGAACTCCTAAATTTCATTACTAGGTATCTCTGAAAAAGGTTTGTATGCAAAGACGCTTGTTATGTGCTGGTAGAGTAATGGTGAAGAAAATTATGTTAGATCTCCATACGGGAATCACTGAATGTTTATAAAGAGTTTTTAGTAAAAGGACAAATGATTACGTAGTCTGTACTTTAACTATGGATTGTCTTTCTAATCACTGTAAAGTAAACTGTAAGGACATCCGTCTGTGTTTACCCCAGCCCTGGGCAGACTCCCAGGGCTCTTGTGCATTTCTGGGGGTCCTGGGGTACCTCAGGCTCAGGAACAGTGGCTCAGCGCTTTTCCTTGGTTGCCAGTGGGAGTTGGGGGGGGGGGGATCCTGCCACTATGGGGACACAGACAAGGTGGAACTGCTGCTCACACCCTGCCCTGGGGCATGAACCCTTCGGCCTGCCACACCCAGGGGGCTGTCCAAACTGCTGCCTTGGGTGCTTTCATCTTTTCCCTTGTTCTTGTTAGACCAAAATGCCTCAGATTTCTCCCAGTTTTCTTTTTTATTATTATTATTATTATTATTATTGTTAAATCATAGCTGTCCTCCCAGTTTTCTTACACATGACTTTCAGCCTTCTCTTCTCTGGGTTCATGTTTTCATACTCAAATGACCACTCAGCATTTTCTGACACAAAGACAGTTTCCACCAAGGACAGCTAGACCCACTGCACTGATAATTGTGCTCTTTGTTGCCTTTGAGTGATGGGATTATGGTAGTTTTCTTTTTATTTAAGATTATTTGTTCTGAAGTATTTTACAGGAAACACGTATTACTCTCTGTTGAAAACAATGGCAAGGTTTGAGTTTGTGACTGACAGATTCAACCTCTGTCCTAGCATCATTTTAAGATCGTTCCAAGACAAGTCTCCATGTGGACAACTTTGTTTCCATCTTGGCTTAGAAGAAAAGAGAACCACTGAGTCACCTTTCTTCTCTACCTCTTGGCCTTCACACTTAGTTCATGGAAGGGCAGGAAGAAAAGACATGGGGAGCTGTGGGAGATGTAAGAGGAAGCTGGTGCCAGCTTAGAACAGGATCACATAATCCCTGGGGCCACTTCATAGAGTAGTGGTACAGTCTTCCTAGAGCATAGCACAGGGAATGATGAGAATCTGGCAGTTAGATGCCCCTCTAACCTTGGGGCAGAAGAGATGTGAATTGTCAGTCTTGGACACTGCTGGACAGGGAGATGGGCAGGAGCAGCTCAGAGTGACAGGGATGGTGTGCTGAGAAAAGAACTCACTGGATTGGGTGATACTTGGCTCCAGGGCACGTCATAGGGAGGTGATGGTGCAAAGCCTGAACAGGAAGCCTTACCTGACGCTAGAAATCTGAATTGTTCTCAGGGTTTAGTTAAAATAAATCAATAAAATAATACTAAGATAAATTTTGGTAAGATTCAAGCAGCAGACAATGATTGCATTTGGATTTGCAAGACTCTTGCCATGGTAACAGGAGGGCACGTCCGTCTGGGAGGGGACTGGCGGGGCACAGGCAGGGGAGAACTGCTTTGTTTAGGCTTCAGCATGGGACACATAGACATTGCCCTGGGTTTTCAGTGTTCATCAGAAAATTTAGATTTGGTATAATAGTTTAAAAATATATGGCAAAAATATGTAGCAAAGGGCCTGTGAAAACCAGCAAAAATAGATGGAAAGATGAATTTATGAAGAAAGACATGTAAGCTACACAGATTTGAGAACAGGCTAACTTATGTCCTATTGGTTCCAAAGAGACATTTTTACAAATCTGCTTGCTAATTTTTCTATGTCTAGAGAGAACAAAATATGAAATGAGTTTTCCTTTTATTTAGGGGCTTGGTTGCATGTAAAGGAGAGTTTTGGGCTGTGATACTGATGATGTTGCGGCAGAATGATGCAGTACATTGTGAGTGCCCCTCTGGTGCACGGTCAAACTGGGGAGCAAAAGTTGACTCAGGCTCCCCGAGGAGAGGAGTGGGAGCATGGAGGTCTGGCCTGTCCCCCAGCTCCTGTGCTTGAGTTTAGGAACAGGTCTGCAAATGCTGCAAGGCTGGGTATTGGTGGGAAGAGAGAAGCTGCTGCTTAACAAGAGTCTTTAAAGGATCTTGAGTTTTGCCCAGCTGGTCAGTAAGAATGTTACCTTGAAACTCACTCTAAATACAAGCTTTATAGGGAAGGATTGTGTTTTGCTTTGTTTCGTTTCAGAGATGGAATCTCACTCTGTTGCCTAAGCTGGAGTGCAGTGGTGTCGTTATAGCTCAGAGCAGCCTCAAACTCCCGGGCTCAAGTGATCCTCTTGCCTCAGCTTCCCAAGTAGCTGGGACTGCATCACCTCACCTGGCTAATTTTTTTTTGCAATTTTTGGCTGGGGCTGGGTTTGAACCCACCACCTCTGGCATATGGGGCTGGCGCCCTACACCTTTGAGCCACAGGCGCCACCCACACCTGGCTAATGTTTTTAGAGAAGGGGTCTCACTGTGTTGTCCAGTTTGATCTCAAACCCCTGGCCTCAAGCAGTCCTCCTGCCCCACCCTCCCAGAGTGCTGGGATTATAGGCATGAGCCACCACACCTGATGTGGAAGGTATTATTAAAGTAAGTTGAATAAGCATGATTCCTAACCTCTAGGGCAGCAGTTCTCAACCTGAGGGTTGCGACCCACAGGAACTGTATTAAAGGGCCACAGCATTAGGAAGGTTGAGAACCACTGCTCTAGGGATTTTGGATCTAGGATATTTTAAATGGATCCTTCCCTGCTGCCTAAGCCCCCCAGATGCTGCAGTCACAGTGAAACCTTGCTGTGGACACTACCGGGAAGAGTTGCCTTGGAGTCTTTCAGGTGGTCTCAGGTGTGCAAAAAGGTTGTGGTAAGGCCTCCTTGGCAACTGTCTTATCATGTTGTTCTGAAAGGGACAGCTTTATAATAAAACCATAGCAGATTCCAGACAGTAAAATGGCCAGTTTCTCATAGGCCGCTCTCAGTGGAATGAGCAGTCTCACTAGCTATGTTGTCATTTTCAGTTTCAATTCAGATTAAAGATTCTGGTTGGAAAGAAGAGTGAGTCCTTAGGCATTGCTCTTTAAATGTCATTCTCAGGCTCTGTCAATGACCATTTTGATACTGGACAGTTGTTGCTGAGTTTGAGATGCTCACATGCCTTTTTCAGGTCCAGGATTGAAGTTGCATTTCCTCTTGTCTTGGTTGTTTGTGGTGTTCTTGAAAACTTTTTTGATAGAATAAAACAAAGTGAACAGGAAGTCTGGCTTTTAAAGACAATAGCATTTAAGTATCCATGTTATTTCAGGGATTCAGTCTCTAGGCTTCTTAAAAATGTATGCATTCAGGGTCTGTGAAAACATCACTTGGGGGAGGCTCTGGCCCTTGGTGGAGCCCTGCACCCTTGATTTGGAGGTTCCCTGAGTATAAAACCCCTGTCTGCCCCTCCTGCCTTCCTTGGGAATATGACAGCATGACTGTCCCTGTTGGGAGCCCGTGTTTGTGTGTCTTGAACCAGGACCTCAGGCCAGAGAGGAAGTGAGAGGAGAGGAATGGGTGGGACAGGATGAGGAAGGCCAAGGTGGGAAGGGCGCTGAGGACCTGGCACCCACCTGCCTCTATCAACCCGGCCCTGCAGCCAAGGCTGTCCGGGAGACAAAGCTGGTTGTCCTCACTCTCTCTAGCATCCCTTTGATGAGGGACAGGGATGTGAGTATGGCTGCTCCCCAGCCCCATGCAGCCTGCAGCTGCGGCATTGCTGGCTCCAGTGGGCCCACCGCTGCCTGTACTGGACTCTGGCCCTCCATATGGAAAGCTGCTTTCTTCCTCCTGCCACTGCCCTTTGGTTTCTTTTCCTCTAAGTTCCTCTATTTGGTGACTTTACTCTCTGATCTGTGTGATTTTGCTGTTCCTGCTTTATTTATTCTGCCACTTTGTTTCCGGCTCCCGAGTTGGACGTCCAGCAGCCCTGCTATCAGTGTCTTGTTTTCCTTCATTTTCCAATGTGAGCTTTAAGGCAATTGGTTTTCTTCTCAGGGAAAACTTACCAGTACTGGGGAACCCCGTAGGGGTAGGTTTGAATGTTACATCTTAAGTTATTATAGGTTGTGTTTTCTAGTTTCCATTATGATTTCTTTTTTTTTTTTTTTTTTTTGAGACAGGGTCTCAAGCTGTCACCCTGGGTAGAGAGCTGTGGCATCACAGCTCACAGCAACTTCAGACTCTTGGGCTTAAGTGATTCTCTTGCCTCAGTCTCCCAAATAGCTGGGACTACAGGTGCCTGCCACAATGCCTGGCTATTTTTTACTTGTAATTGTCATTGTTTGGCAGGCCCAGGTTGGATTTGAATGTGCCACCTCTGGTGTATGTGGCTGGTGTCCTAGCCGCTTGAGCTACAAGCGCTGAGCCATGATTTCTTTTTTCTAAATTTGTATCTCAGGATTTTACAGAGCACAGAATTGAGTTAATTGTGATCCTTGGTTTAGGACATGTTCCCATCATTTGTCAACATGTGGCCCATTTCATTTGTTTGTTTCTGTTACGGTGATTGCACCTTAGGTTTATTTTAATAATGTTATGAGCACCCACGAACTTGCTACCAAAACAAGAGCTGGCGTGGTCTGCAGACTGCTTAGGTCTCACCATAGTCATCATCTGCCTTCCTCCACCTGGGGGCTGTCAGCCCACACCTTACACTCATCATCCCTGGCTCTCCTTAAAATCATTTTTTGTTATCCATACCCATCTGAAACAAATTTAAAAAATTTAATTAGTTTTAAACTTCATAGAAGGGGATGTCATGCTGTATGTAATATCAATATTATGGAACTTTCATATATTTATTTATTTATTTATTTATTTATTTATAGACAGGGTCTCTGTCACCCTGCTTGAGTGCAGTGCCATAATCCCAGTTTACTGTAGCCTCCAGCTCCTGGGCTCAAAGGACCCTCTTGCCTCGGCCTCCCTAGAAGCTGAGACTACAGGTACCTGCCACCATACCTGGCCACATTTTATATTTTTCATAGAGATGGGGCATCACTATTGCTCAGATTGGTCCCCAACTCTTGGCCTCAAGTGATCCTCCCACCTCAGCCTCCCACAGTGCTAGGATTACAGGTGTGATCTTAATCTTAGCAATATTTAGTCGTCTTTATTTTTCTTTTTTGAGACAGAGTCTCACTTTGTCACCCTTGGTAGAGTGCTGTGGTGTCACAGCTTACACCAACCTCAAACTCTTGGGTTCAAGTGATTCTCTTGGCTCAGCCACCTGAGTTGCTGGGATTACAGGCATCTACCACGATACCCGGCTATTTTTAGAGATGGGGTCTCACACTGGCTCAGGCTGACCTCAAACTTGTGAGTTCAGATGATCCACCAGCCTCAGCCTCCCAGAGTGCTGGGATTACAGATGTGAGCCACGGTGCCCTGCCTCTCCATATTAAATCTTAAAATGGAGCATTTTAAAACTTAATATTGTTAAGATTCCATCCATATTGATGACACTGTTCATTTAACTGAATTAAAATTTACATACAGTAAAATACAAAGTTTCAAGGTGAAATTTATGTACAAAGTGAATTTGTAGTGGCACGGCTAATGCCTCAGTGGAGACACACAACCTCCCTTGCTCAGGAGATCCCCGGGCTCTCCTGGGCTCTGTGCCCAGCCCAGCAACAGCTGACCTGGCTTGGGTCACTCTGGCTGCCTGTTCTGGGATTTCACGCACATGGACACATAGTACGTGCTCCTTGGTGGTTGGCTCTTCACTCAGCAGAAGGGTGACCGTCGTTTGACTGTGTGTTGGTGGTTCATTCTTTCCTCCTTGGCCATCAGTAAATGAATATACATACCACAGTTTGTTTCCGTGTTGTTTTTTGGACGTTAGGGTAGTTTTAGGTTTGGGTTATAATAAAGGCATCATAAGATTCTTGCATAAGTTTTTTTGTGGATGTATATTTTTCATTTCCCTTAGGAAAATACCTAGGGTAGAACTGAACATTGATTGAGTAAAGATATTTTTAACCTTAAAACAAACTGCCAGGCTGGGCTCCAGCCACATGCTCCAGGGCTAGTGGGTTCAAACCTGGCCCCAGCCTGCTAAACAAAAAAAAAAAAATAGCCGGACATTGTGGCGGGCGCTTGTAGTCCCAGCTACTAGGGTGGCTGAGGCAAGAGAATCACTTGAGTCTGAGAGTTTGAAGTTGCTGTGAGTTATGATGCCACAGCACTCTACCAAGGGTGACAAAGTGAGACTCTGTCTCAATAAAAAAAAAAAAAAGAAAGAAAGAAACTGCCAGTCTTGGCAACAGAGTGAGACCCTGTCTCAGAAAAAAAGAAAAAGAAACTTTGAGGCGTTGGTCTCCCATCAGCAAGTGTGAGGGTTCCAGTGGCTCCAGCTGCTCATTCGCGTGACACTATTGGCCATGGTGCCATTGTCACCCTGGTAGACATGACATGCTCCTCACTGCATCTTAATCAACATTTCCCTGATGGCTGGTAATATTCACAGGGTTATTAGCCATTCATAAATCTTCTTTTGTGAAATGCCCAAATCTTTTGCCTTTTTTTTTTTTTTTTTTTTTTAAGAGACAGAGTTTCATTTTATCGCCCTTGGTAGAGTGCCATGGCGCCACAACTCATAGCAACCTCCAAGTAGGCAGTTCTCCTGACTCAGCCTTCTGAGTACCTGGGACTACAGGCGCCTGCCACAACACCCGGCTATTTTTTTTGTTGCAGTTTGTCCGGGGCCAGGCTCAAACCTGCCACCCTCCATATATGGGGCCGGCGCCCTACCCACTGAGCCACAGGCACCACCCAATCTTTTGCCTTTTAAAAAGTTGGGTTATCCATCATATTACTAATGAGTTGTGAGAGTCTGTTGTGTGTATGCACATTGTGGGTGTGACTGTATCAGGGACATGCACCGTGACTGCTTACTCTGAGTGGCTTTTTCATATTTTCATAGTGCCTTTTGACTAGTAGAAATTTATAATATTGAAGTTCAATTTATTTTCTTTCTTTCTTTCTTTCTTTCTTTTTTTTTTTTTTTGTAGAATGCCCTGACGTCAGAGCTCACAGCAACCTCAAACTCTGGGGCTTAAGCGACTCTCTTGCCTCAGCCCCCCCGAGTAGCTGAGACTACAGGTGCCTGCCACAACACCCGGCTATTTTTTGTTGTAGTTGTCATTGTTTAGCAGGCCCAGACTGGGTTCAAACCTGCCAACTCTGGTGTATGTGGCTGGTGCCCTAGCCGCTGAGCTACAGGCGCCAAGCCTGATTTTTTTCTTTTACAGTTAAATATTTTTCTTGAGAAATATTTGCTTATCCTAAAGGAACAGTTATTTTCTTATATAATCTTTTAGTTTTTATATTTAGATCTCTCACCCATCTCAAATTAATTTCTGTGTGTGGTGTGTGTGAAGTAAACATTAGGGTTAATTTTTTCCTCATGGATATTCAGTTCTAGAACCAGTTATTGAGTCTTTTTTTTTCCATTTAATTATGCTGATACTTTTGTTGAAGGTCAGTCTCTGTGTCAGTGTGGGTTTATTTTCAGGCTTTCTGTTCAGTTCTACCAGTTACCTGCATCTCTGGTTTGCTGTCCAGCATCCACTGACAAGCTCATTCTCCTGGGCGTGGACGTTGGAGCTGCTCTTGGGTCTCGGCTGCTGGAAACCCCATTGTGCAGTAATGAGTTCCTCTAAGGTTTGTGCTGAACCTGAGATTGCTGTGTGTGATGCGGAGAGAGGCCTGCAGACAGCTATGCTTTAACTGGCCACAGGCTGGGCTATGGGTCCATGCCCTATCCAGCGCTCACTCGCTGTTGTCAGCCTTTCGTCTTCACCAGCTGAGCAGGGGTAAAGTGGTGCCTTTCTGATCAGGAATTGTGGTGAACAGTGTCTTATTGCTTGGTAATGTGGGTTTCCTTTTCCATGAAACGAGTCTGCATCTTTTGCCCATTTTTCCTTTAACACAATCACAACTTAGAAAAATTTCAAGTTTAGCACGAATAACTTTTTGTTTTCCCTGAACCATTTGTGAGTAGGCTGCCAGCACACCAGGTGTCATCTGAGTCCTGGTTTCCTGCAAAGAGTACTGTCCTGCAGCCCATAGGATGCCCAACACGGTGGGGTCTTGGCTGTCCAGGCGAGTTTACTTGTATGTTCCTAGAGTGTTACCCTGCAGCACACATGATTCCCATCAAGGTGGGGACTTGGGTGTCCAGGGCGAGTTTATTTGTGTGTCCCTTTAATCTGCTCCAGTCTGTAGACTCCTCAGCCCCTCCTTGATTCTCCTCCTGGAGTTCTGAAGACTCCAAGGCCCTTCTTTTGCAGAGTGCCCCTAAAACTCTAGCAGTCTGTGGTTTCTTTGTGGCAGTGTCAGGCTGTGCACCTCCGTGCAGAGCAGCTCAGAGTGATGCCACCTTTTTGCTGCCTTCGTCAGGCACTTGTAGCTTCAATTTGCTCTAAGAGGGAATATGTAGTTCAGGTTTTCAGAGGCTCAGGGACTGTCACAGGGAGGCAACAGCACCCCAGGTAGCGTGAGGGTACCAGGTGGGTGCACACGGAGCCCAGCCTGACACCACGGAGCTCTCACAAACACTCCCTAGCCTGGGCTCAGGGCCTCCCTTGTTCCCTTGGTTGGACGAAGATGGTTGTGGTTGTCAGCGAAGATACCGAATATCTGGCTTTGTGCTGTCTCAGCAAGGGAACGGTGCCAAGGAGGACAAAGTCCAAAATTTGACTACAGGCTGTATGTTAAAAAGGAGCATGTTTTGATGAGGAATGGGTAGAGAATAGGAACTTATGAGGCCCCTGCCCCCGCTGGGGCACTGAGGCTGTATTTGGGTTGGTTCCGTCATCTGGAATGAGACTTGCTAACCCTGTTTGGAATTCAAGTGTATGTCCATGGGAATGACCGTGTGGAGAGACCAGCCCCAGGCTACTCGTAGTCCTGGAGCTCTCTTTCTTGTAATCAATGCTTCCACAAGCTGTGCAAGGGACAGATGCAATGAATGGGACAGACTAGGAGCACAAGAGCCACAGTCCCCGCGGACCATGGACCTGGGACAAACTAGGAGCGAAAGAGCCACAGTTCCCTCTGACCCTTGGGTCCACAGCCTCCCTGGCAGCTCCCTCAGTCCTGGCTCCAGGCGCATACCAGCAGCTGTGGCCCTGCGCAGACAGTGTCCTTGTTTTTCCCTTTGAGGGATGTTTCCTCTGATGTTTCGGAGCTTTGGGTCAGCGCTTAGCAAGTGTTTGTTAAAGGAATGAATGGGGTTTAGGTTTGTGTGTTCAATTTTTTAGTTGTTAGATTGAATTAGATACTTTGATGGGCTTGTCTGGGAACGCAGCCATCCTTTTGGAAATTATTTCCTTGGAAAATGGTATTCTGGGTTTCTTACTTGGCCTGTGTACAGTGAATTTTAGAGCCCATCGTGTGTAAGGCAACTCCTCAGAGAACTGTGCTTGCTTAATACACTTCCTTTGTGATGTTGCCTGGGAGCCATTAAGCACCTTTCCAGAAATGTCGGTAGGGCCTTCAAGATGGTGGCATCTCTGTCAGCCCTAGATATCTGCAAATTAGGTATAAGAGCACCCATATTAGAAACATCCCATGGAGAGTCCCTTGTCCCAGACTGTGCCATCATGGCATTTCAGGAGATCAGGAACCATGCCCCCCACTCGGCTCCTCAAGAGCTGGGCACCTGAGTCCTCAGGGGCAGTCCCTAAGATGTGAGGGGGGCATCAGGGAGCCTGTGGCTGTGTGCATGTGTGATAGCCAGAAGGAGCCCTTATGCTGAGCAGGACTGGTGCTATCTGGAGAAGGGGGAGGGCCGCTCAGGACTGGGCCCCAAGACCATCATGCCAGGAAGTTCTGGAAGAGGTTGTCTGTGACCTTTCCTGAGCTTAGGGGAAATCTGTTGCATTTATTTGAATCGGGAGTGTCCAACCTGCAGCCCATGGGCTGCGTGCAGATTATTTAAAGACTGTGTTGCTTATCTGTGACGTTGGGTATCTAGAGAGTGTGCACAGACCTTTTCGATTGCTCAGACCTAGTATTTAAATGTGGCCCAAGATAATGCTTATTCTTCTGACATGTGGCAGAAAAGAAAAAAGGGTGGATACCACTGGTTTAGATTGTGTTTGATTTATCTTATCAATGTTTTGTAATTTTCAGGAGACGCTCATGTAGATGTCCACGCCTGCAGTGTGGGTATGTGGAAATGGGATCATTTTTGTGTATTGACCTTGCATCCTGTGACCTTGCAGAATTGACTTATTAGTCTGGGCTGTTTTTGTGGCTCACTGGGGATCTTCCATGAAGACATTCATGTCATCTGCAAATAGAGACAGTTTTGTTTCTTCCTGATGGAGCCCTGGTGGCTCCAGGCCAGATAGTGTGCTGTGGATCTTCCTGCCTATGTCTGTCCCCACTGGGGTGCTGGCGGCAGGTGTCCTGAAGGTGCTATGTGTTCAGTACAGGCATCTCTTCTCTGTTACTAGGTTGGTTAGATTTTTTTTACCATAAATAAGTGTCATATTTTGTTAAATGCTTTTTCTATATCAGTTGAGCTTTGTTTGTTGTAAAAATATTGAAAAATATTGTTACTGAACTTTTTTTTTTTTTTTTTTTTTTTCAGTTTTTGGCCAGGGCCAGATCTGAACTTGCCACCTCCGGTATATGGGGCCAGCGCCCTACTCCTTTGAGACACGGGCACCGCCCATTACTAAACATTTATAAGATTGTTTTCCCCTGTGGTCTTATAATTTAGGAATTTTTCTGTGTGTGTGTATCAAGGCACTTGGTAGGCCCTTTGCAGGCACAAACTCAAGTTGTTGGTTGTTTTTTTTTTTTTCTTAATTGAGATAAGTTTTTCTGGTTTGACTCATTTCTTCTTCTTCTTAAACGTTTCTTTCTCCTTTTGAGATTCCTTATGTTTGAACATTAGGTCTACCATTTGTGCATTTCCATTTGATTTCTGTCCCTGGTAGTTTTCCATTTTCCATACATCTGTGGCTGTGGCTCTCGCATTTGAGAGCTGGGTCTGAGCTCCGGGAAGCCTTTCCTCCAGGTCAGGAGCTCTTCAGCCTCCTCCTTTAGCCTTGTTACCTCTCTCCTCAGCAGCTCTGTGGGCTCTGTGTGAGTTTACAGCCCTCTGCCTGGGGACTCTGGGGAGCTGTCAGGCTGCTGGGGCAAGTGTGTGCAGAGGTGGCTTTCGACCCATGGGGCTTTTGGGGACCCTGAGAGGCCTGGCTTCCAAGTGTCTTTGGTTTCTGGGTTAGCTTTCCCCACCCCTGGTGAAGAAGATTCCTCCTCTCCTCAGGTTTTCCAGCAGATGTGCACGTGGGCTCACAGCCTCCTCAGGGACATCCACGGCTCTGCAGGAGTCAGACTAGAATGGGAGACTGGTCTTGGGACTGCCAGCTGGCCTCCTGTGCAGTTGTGAGCAGCCAGTGTTCAGTGGGGCATCTGACGGGAGTTGGAGGGTCGTGTCCAGGACTATGGTTGTCCCAGCGTTGCAGCGCTCGTCTGGGTGCAGTGAGTGGCCTGTGCCGGGCCAAGGGTAGGAGGGTTTCCCAGGGCTAAGCCACCAGCCTGGTCCCTCTTTGCTGGGCATGTGTCAACACGCTTAGATTTGGTTCTGTGCCAGAGTTGTATTTGTTTCCTGGTCAGGTCTGCAGATCATCTCCACCTTTCCCTCCAGTTGGTAGCTGCATTGCATAGATGGGTTTAGGCACCCCATGAAGTTCACCTTGAGCTTTGGGAGGTGACTACAGAGGCTGTGAGGACTCTTCCATCAAGTCAATGTCCGTCTCCTCGTGGTCTCAGGGTACTCTTGGAATTGCCATGTGCTCCTGGAGGTGACTTGATTTCCCTTTAAGAAGCTATTTAGATAAATGACAGTAAAACAGCAGCTCCCACAGGTACTCGGTGCCTCAGTGAAAGCAGGGAGAGCCAGTCAGGAAGATAGCCAGCTGGGAGCTGCTGCGAAGTCAGTTGGCAGTAGTGGGACACGTGTGACTGGCACCTCTCTGAAGTGCAGAGCTGCTTGCTCAGTGGTCTGTTGAGTCTGCTGATCTGGTCTCTTTTCCTGAGGAAGAAAGCAGAAGTGTTTCGATGTTTGTAATTGACTAACAGGTCAGTGGTTCACAGCCCTGCCAGAGTTGGGGCACACAGTGAAGATGGTAGCTTTGACCAGCCTCAGTGTGGACAGAGTGTCCAGGGACTCAGACAGGTCCTCTCGTGGGGGCTCCCTCCAGATAGCCAGGAGTGCCGCCCTGCTGCCTCTAGGGACTGTCTGGAACCCCCATTTCCTTAACTTGCAGGTCTAACGGGAAATGTGGGGGCAGCAGCCCCTCATCAGGACACTCCCACGCTGTGCCCTCCAGCACCTCCAGGTGAGAGACTTGTGCAAGGGTCAGCAGGAAGAAGTGTCTTGTAAATAACTAATTCCCAAATGCTGGAAAACAATCTCATCCTCTTAGGCTATTAAATAACATTTTCTCCAACTGCTGCTAAGGAGAAACATTGGGTTCATGTTCTACTCCCCCTACTCATTTTGCAGATGTGGGGAGGTGGTGAGATGTTGAGGCAGAGATCTCCAGCACCTCCCACCAGGCATTTCACAGGAATAAACCAAGAGACCTGCCAAAGCATTGGACTGCAGGGTATGGTGGTTGCTAAGAGGTAACTGAACTGAACAATGTTATTTTCTCTATATTTAGAATAGCATACTGGTCAGTAACTTACTAAGTGCAGATGTTACCAGCTTCGTGAGGATGTTTTTCTCATCTCCTTAACTTCTGCTACCTTATTTCTGTATTTGACTTGTTGATTTTAGCTGAGAATTATTGAGAAAAGAATGTTGGTGTCAGCTTTGCAAACTCTGCTGAACTTCAGGAACAAATAAGAAATGTTAGTACTTGGGAGAGTGAGCCTGGGTTAGGGCCTGGTCTTGCTCCCTGCTGTCAGCACTGAAGATCCTGCTGGTCAGGGTCCTGTATCACCCTGTTGGTCTCAGCTAGTGGTGTATAGGAAACTACATGTTTCATGGTAAATATGTCTATAATTAGGTGACCTTCAGTTGTTTTCAAATTAAAGTACTTTGCCTAGTTTTTAAAAAATCATATTTTTCATTTTGCCTTCAGTAGTGCATCAAATGATATAAACATACATTCCTCTATTGAAATGAAAAATTCACAGAAAATTCAGTTTTGCACAGAGAATTGTTTTAAAGATGTTACAGCGACTAAAGCACCTGCCAGCTCTTCTGCGGCTGTTGGTGTCACCTTAGTTTGCAGAGTAGCTGCTGCCCACTTAGGGCACCTGGCCAGTTCTGCTCCTGACCACATGCACCACTCCCTTCCCTTCTGTTGTGTTCAGTCCTCCTTTCTTTTTCCAGGAGAAAAATTATGGGCTGTGTTTTAAACTGAAGGCCTGGAGTGGTTTTAGCGGGTTCAGGGCAGGGCCACAGGACCACAGTACCACAGTGCAAAGCAGACTGCCGGGAAAGCAAGCAGAGCCCTCATTTCCAACAGGCAGCCGCACTGCACATCGGGAAGGCTCCACTGCGTGGACACCTCTACTTTTTCTTTTTGCAAGAAGAGATGTTCCTTGTTGTGAATACTAATGTTCAGAAAGGTTTCTCCTGGACAGAGAAAAACAAAAAGTGGCTGAGGAACAGGCTTGTGTGAGCCTTGGAAGGTGCCTTCAGGTTGAGCTGCCACATTTGCCAGTCTCTGTTGGCAGCTCTTGTTGAATCCACTGAACTTGACTTTGTTACCAATGCCCCACACAGTAGTGAGCTTCTGAAATGTTGTTTTTGTGGAATGTGTTCATTTTAAGGCATAAGAAAGGGGAGTGACCTGGGTATTTGTTCAGCAGCTCCTGCAGAGTACGTGGGAGACTGTGATGAAAACACAGCCTCCTGAGCCCACTGCACTGGTGCATATCCAGGTCTCTGGGCGGACCTGTATTCTCTTGAGTGTAGAGTGACTCTTTGGTACCAGTGCTGGCAGGGTTGCTACAGGCTGCCTCTCGGAGCCCTGTCAGTCGTCCCTCTTCTGACCTAAGGACGAGTTGCACGTGGGGTGTGTTTATAAGGCGGCCTCTGAGCGGGTCCGCACCTGCAGGTCCTCCCTGTCCCACCTTTACCCACCCTGCTGGACCCTCACCCGCCACCACTGGTCCTCAACTCAGATTAAGGTTTTTTTTCCTAAATACTGAGTATGTTTCATTAGAGTTGTGATATTTTACAAACCAACTTTGGGGTATTACATATAATGAAATACACTCATTTTAAGCTGTGCATTTGATGAGTTTGAGAAATGTATACGGTGATTATAGGCCCGTGTAGAAACCTACATTCCCATTAGTCACAAAAGTCTCTTTATTCTCTTTAGTCAGGCTCCTTGAAGCAACCGCTCATGTGATTTCTTTCTCTGTTAGTTTTAAAACTTCACATAAATGGAACTGCTCGGTATGTACTCCAGTGGTTGGCTTTTGCTTTGCTCAGCAAGATGTTTCTGTTGTTATGTCCGTGGTGCACTCTCTTTTATTCCTCAGTGTTATACATGCCAGTGTATGTGTTCCCACAAATTGTTTGTTTGTATGTTTGCCTGTTGATGAACATTCGGCTGCTATTATGAGCAAAGATGCTGTGAAAATTTGTGTCCAAGTCTTCTTGTGGACATGGGCATGCACTTACCCTTGAATTTCTCTACGTTTTGGTCAGTGAGTATATTAATGTCTTTCTTAGTCTCTTTGTATTTGCAGATGTTGACTTTAACAGCCAGCAAGGAAGACGATTCTAGTAGAAGAAGTGGAAAATTATATTTGAGTGTTCTTTGGCTTCTTGAGAGCTAGGAAATTCTGAGCACTTATGGTTTCTACACAGATCCTTGAACTCTAAAATTGGGATGTTGGTTAATCTGGGTTCTCCAGAGAAACAGAACCAATAGGGGTTATTTGTTCATATGTACATATAGATATGTAGGTAGTAATTTATTGTGAGGGAATAGCTATGTAATCACAGAGAAGCCCCATGTCCTGCTGTCTGCAGGCTAGGGGCCCAAGACAGCCAGCGGTATAGGAGCTCGAAGGCCTGAGAAGTGGGACTCCTGCAGTGAGCCCTGGTCTGTCAGGCCCAAGACCAGGAGTTCCATTATCCAGGGACAGGAGGTGGATGTCCCAGCTCAAGCTCAGAGAAAAATTTACCCCTCCTCTGCCTCCTGCTCTGTTACGCCCTCAGTAGATGGGGTGCTGCCCGTGCCTTTGGGGAGGAGGGTCTTCTTCACTCAATCTGATCCAAATCTAAACTGGCCCACAAACACCCTCCTGGACACACACTCCCAGAAATCTTCACCAGCTACCTGGGCACCTGAGCCAGTCTAGTTGACCATGATTAACATCACAAGTCTGCCCCTTGTCAACTTGACACCATACACATTTCCTCAAACCCTATTTAATCTCCAAATATAGATAATAAGTCATCATTCCACATGATGTGAGGCCACTATCCCACATACAACCTAGAATGCACACTCCCTTTCCCTGAAGAGGCAGTAAAAAGTCTTTGAGTGGTGTTTACTGTTTTCTTTATATCCTAAAATATAAATACTATGATATAAAATTAACAATAATTAAATACTGATATAAAACATTTATTTAGGGTGGCGCCTGTGGCTCGGTGAGTATGGCGCCCGCCGCATATACCGAGGGTGGCGGGTTTGAACCCAGCCCCAGCCAAACTGCAACAACAACAACAAAAAAGCTGGGTGTGGTGGCGGGCACCTGTAGTCCCAGGTACTTGGGAGGCTGAGGGAAGAAAATTGCCTAAGCTCAAGAGCTAGAGGTTGCTTTGAGCTGTGAGGCCACAGCACTCTACCAAGGGCAACAAAGTGAGAGTCTTTCTCTAAAAAAAAAAAAAAGAGAGAGAGAAACCATTTATTTATACTCATGCTGTCTTATGTTACATGATAAGGGAATAATAGGAAAGAAAACAAAGACATTTACTTGATATATATACACATACACACAGCATATTCATAATAAATGAGAAAGTGAGCACAACAGTTGGAGTCCTCATCTCTGCACCTGTTTGGAGGTTGCAGCTATATTTGTAACTCTCTGTCCACTCCCACTCTGCCTGCCCCTTGCCCTCAGCAGTCGAGGTTCTGTGCCTGTTGGCTGACCCAAATCTTCATTTCTGAGGGGTCCGGGCCACAGGCCATGGTGGTACCAGGGCACACACACTCTGTGTAGCCTCTCCTCTTTGTGGGATCAATTTCCCAGCCAGCACTGCAGCCCCTGCTTGGCCCCCAGGTGGGGGCATCCCTCTTGCATACCTGGGACTCCCAGAGCATAAAGTCAGGAAACAGGATGCAGCAACTTTCCTCATGGGTTGAGGGTATAGGTGGTGGTGCCATCCTGTTTCCCCCTGAATTCCTGCCCCCAGGTCCTGGTTTTGGGAGAAGCAGCCCCAGGTATTAGAGGCTCCCTCAGAGCACGTGCCACCTTCTGAAGGACCTCGCCTCAGCCGCACCAGGTTTTGTCACCTTGCTGGCATTACAACTGTGACTTCAAAGGCTCCTCCACTGTCCTGCAAAGCCTGTGGCTTCAGGGTGGTGGGAGCCTGGTGAGGCCAGGCACCCCACAAGTGTGGGCCCCTGCTGCACATCCTTGGCTGGGAAAGAGATCATGTGTGGAAGACCATGACAGCAGATGTGGCACTCTGTCAAATTTTAACCTTGACATGTGACTACTGTGAGATTCTGGGCAAGTTATATAGCCCTTCTGAGCCGCCAAATGAGGATATTATTGCTATTCTGTCTCTAGCCATGGAAGAGTGTGATAGGGATCAAAAAAGAGTCTATGTGAGTGTTTTGTACATGGCGAGATGAATTGAAAATCGATTAATTTGTTCTACAAATAGTTTTAAAACTTTTTTATGGATATGTAATATTTGTACATATTAATGGGGTACCTGTGATATTTTGCATACAAGGTGCACTGACCAAATCTGGATAATTTGGACATCCATCACTTCAAACATCTGTCATTTCTTTACATTGGGAGCATTCCAAATCTTGTAGCTATTTTGAAAAATATAATAAATTATTAACTACAACAGCCCTATTGTACTGTTGAATGCTGGGTCTTATGCTTCTAACTGACTCTGTTTGTGCCATTAATTTCTTCATCCCCCACCACCCTGCCCAGCCCTGGGTAACCATCATTCCATGGGATCAATTTGTAGCTTCTGCCTATGAGTGAGAACTTGTGCCTGGTTTGTGTCACGTAGCATAATGTCCTCCAGGTTCCACAAATATTTTTGAGGGATGACTAAATACAAGAACTGAGCTGACCCTCGTTCTAGAAAGTATGAGTAATGCCCCTGTCCAGGGGATTTGGGATGTGGTTGCCTTGGGTGTGGACTCCAGGCCAGAGACGAATCTCCCTTGTGTTGGAGGCAGGTGGGTATTTGCTCTCGGGTGGGGCCAGGCACCCCATAAGCTGCCTGCCTCTCCTATGGTCCCTCAAGCTCTTCCTGTGCAACATCCATTAAGGCCATGTGCTGGCTTGTAGCTCACTGCCACCCCCTCCTCCTCCTCTCCCTTTTACGCTCTCCCTCCTCCTCTTCTCCCTCCTCCCTCTTCTTTCCCCTTCCTCCCTCCTTTCATGCCCCACCGGGCTCATCTCAGACACCTTATTCACAGGTCACTGTATTATCAGAATGCTCATAAGACTTTTTCTGAGTTAAGAGAAATAAATGTGGGTCTTTAGTTCATCTTACTGCTCAATTTAAAGATATCCTTCTGATGACATTATTTTTAGTTCTGTTTAGTACATTGTATCTTTTAGTTAAAAGCTTAAACCTTTGTTTTTTCCATTGAAAATACTTTATCTTATTGTGAAATAAGATATACCTATGTAAAAATGTACGAACATAAATAACACACCTTATGGCTCAATTATGAAAGAAATGCACAGGTGGCTTCCACTGGGTCAGGAGCCCCCTTTGCCCACACTCTGGTACTGTCCTGCCCGCCTTTGTCCTCATGCGCCACCACTGTGACTGTCAGCGTCATGATATCCTTGCTTTTCTGTATGGTTTGCATTATATGAGCATTTCATGAATAAAATGGCAAATTTTGCTCAAGTTTGAATTTACATAAATGGAATTAATAGTGTGTACATTCTTGCTTTTGCTGAACATAAGTGTGTGAAATTTACTTATGTTGTGTACAGCTACAGTTTATCTTTAGAGCTGAGTGGGGTTTAGAGATGACAGTGTGGTTTACTCACCCACGGGTGTCTGTGGTCGGAACTGTCCCCGCACTGGCTCAGTGCTTCTGTGCACATGTGTCTTCCCACATAGGGTCTCAGGAACGTATCTTCAGCTCTCCCAGGTGGTGCAAACTGTGTCCCAGAACAGCTGAGCTGTCCTCATGGCAGCTGGGCCTGTGTGTGGACTCTGGCCGTGCTACCTCCTCTGTCCCACTGGAGATAGCCAGAGGCTTTTATCCCCCTACCCTCCTGGCTGATGACATTTGTGGCCTGCCAGACATACTGTGGTCTCACATGACATGCAAGGGGCTCTCTGCTCTGTCACCAGGCTGTCTGCTTTTCTCTTACTTGTGTGTAGAAGTTGCTTTCTGTGGACCTAACACGTGCTCTTTGCTGCAGGATGATGTGATGATGCCTCAGAGAGTGAGACTGCAGCATGCTGCCGCCCTCCAGCACCCAACAAGCGTAAGTCCTCACCTCCTTTTCTGTCTTGCTACCACTTTTTGATGAAATTACCAGGATAGTTTTTTAAATGAAGACTTACTTTTCCTTAGTCTGTGGTAAGACTGCTAAGTCACAGAGAATGACTTGCAGCTGGTACGCCTCTGAACGCTGTATGTTGTCCTATGAGGAACAACATGCCTCTGTTTTGGATAGCACTTCTATATTCAAATGGGCACACAGGGTTTTGTTTGCTTATTTTTAATCAGCATTTTCAAGAGCACCTTAGACATGAAAACAGGCTGAGAGCTGTAGTGTGTCAATTAAAAAAAATTATTTTTCTTATGTAGATACCCTCCAATTATGGCTCTGCTCGTGAGAATGGGTCATCATGCCCCTTCCCCCGGGCAAGCTGTGGGGCAGGCTGTCCCTGAACATGTGGGTGGGCATTTTCTTCTGCAGAGTCCCTCCCCTGCAGGTAGGAGCCATGGGGCCACCATCACAGGCAGTGGCAGCCACTCTGTGGTTCCTGACAGGATTTCCCACTAACATCTTAGAAGAAACCTTTGAATTACTATGGTAATCCCCTAGTTCAGACATGGAAAAATCCATGAGCTAACACATCACCATAGTGTGTGTCTGGGTACACTGCTGCTCACCCTTGGGTGGCCCCCTGGTCATGCTGTTCTCCCCAGTGGAATGCCCAACATGGCATCCCTGAGTGCATGTGCTTACATGTTGGGAGCCTGACTGCCTCAGGTGTGTCTCTCAGGTGCGTGTCTCAGATTGTGTGTGTTAGGTTTGTGTCTCAGGTGCGTGTCTCAGGTGTGTGTCTCAGGTTGTGTGTCTCAGGTTCATGCCTCAGATGTGTGTCTCAGGTTGTATGCCTCAGGTGCGTGTCTCAGATTGTGTCTCAGGTATGTGTCTTAGGTTCATGCCTCAGATGTGTGTCTCAGGTTGTGTGCCTCAGGTGCGTGTCTCAGATTGTGTGTCAGGTTTGTGCCTCATGTGTGTGTCTCAGATTGTGTCTCACGTGTGTGTCCCAGGTATGTGTCTCAGGTTCGTGCCTCAGATGTGTGTCTTAGATTGTGTGCCTCAGGTGCGTGTCCCAGGTATGTGTCTCGGTTCATGCCTCAGGTGTATGTCTCAGATTGTGTCTCAGGTTGTGTGCCTCAGGTTGTGTGCCTCAGGTGCGTGTCTCGGTGTGTGTCTCAGGTTGTATGTCTCAGTTGTGTGTCCCAGGTGTGTGTCTCGGTTCATGCCTCAGGTGTATGTTTCAGAATGTGTCTCAGTTGCGTGTCTCGGTGTGTGTCTCAGGTTGTATGTCTCAGTTGTGTGTCCCAGGTGTGTGTCTCAGTTCATGCCTCAGGTGTATGTCTCAGATTGTGTGTCTTAGATTGTGTGTCTCAGGTGTGTGTCTCAGGTTGTGTGCCTCAGGTGTGTGTCTAGGTGTGTATCTCAGATTGTGTGTCTCAGGTGTATGTCCCAGGTGTGTGTCTCAGGTTCATGCCTCAGGTGTATATCTCAGATTGTGTGCCTCGGGTGTGTGTCCCAGGTGTGTGTCTCGGGTTCATGCCTCAGGTATGTGTCTCTGGTGCCTGTCTCAGGTAGTTGCCTCAGGTTGGGTGTCTCAGATGGTGAGTGTCTCAGATTGTGTCTCGGCAGGGTATGTGTCTCTGGTGGGTGAACACAAACAGGAAGCAAACTGAGATACAGACCACCTTCTCAGGGGCAGAGGAGCCCTCGGGGCTGCCTCTGTCATGGTGTGTAAGGTCCTGGGAAGCTCAGTGGCCCCAGGGGAGGCTGCGGGGGCTTATGTGGGGGTACATTTTTCAGGGGGTATGAGAGTCTGAGGCTTGCACCAGATTCTTAACAGGGTCATGACACAACTAAGTTTAGGAACCACAAATATGTGTAAATGTGTGTATTCATAACAATCGCTTACCACAGACTTGAGAAGTCGGTTTTTGGAAGTTTACCCACATAGAATATTTCATTTCTTACCCCTTGCTGTTAAATAAATACTTGGGGAAGTGTCAGCCAATCTCTGTTGGTGCTGTCGTGGCACTCTGGGCCCTGTGGTTATGAGTTACTCACAGGGATTTCTGCCCTCACCTCCAAAGGCACAGTTGGGATTTTTCAGTTACATGAAAAGGGAGGCTCTATGCACAAACTATATGTATTTTTTGGGGGGGAGTTCTGGTTCCTTTAGAAAGAGGGAAAACATGGGGGGAAAGTCCTTCAGCATTTATTCCTGTGTGCAGTTTATATTAGAAAATGCAGAGGCTGGGATTTCCAGAAGTTTCCTCCATTGGGTCTGAAAGGTGTGACACTACTACTTACTGAAGTCAAAGAAGGGGGAGTGACAAGGTGTGGCGCTATATCCTGCTCCACCTGCCATGGTTCTCTGCATTTGCCTATCCCTACACCTGCATGAGCCCAGGAACCCGCCCCACTCCCCTGGGGTGGAAACTGTGCATTTGTATAATGAGGCTGAGCCATCCTTACTCAAGGCACTTACATAAGGTGCCACATTTTTTGTTCAGAGTGATTTTTTTATACAGTTGGAGATGACACTTTCCAAGTACACATTGGAAACTTATAAAGAATTCTGTACTGAATGTTGACACTTTAAAAATGAGGTATTTTCAGATGTTTTCATTTCTATATCTTTCATTTCCATACTGAAAAATTGAAAGAAATTGGCTGAATTAATGAAGTTGCTTTTGGCAGTTCTCCATGACATAGGTTCAAATGAACTGGAATATTTAGGGTTACTTAGGAATTTGGGGAAAACTGTCAGTTTGTCTTAAATTCTTAATGAAACAACCTTGATTTTTTTTTTTTTTTTTTGAGACATAGTCTCAACTTTGTTGCCCTCAGTAGACTCCTAGCTCACAGCAACCTCAAACTCTTGGGTTCACATGATCCTCTTGCCTCAGCCTCCCAAGTAGCTGGGACTACAGGTGCCTGCCACAACACCCAGCTATTTTTAGAGATGGGGTCTTGCTCTTCCTTAGGCTGGTCTCAAACTCCTGAGCTCAGGCAATCCACCTACCTCAGCCTACCAGAGTGCTAGGATTACAGGTATGAGTCACCACATTGACCTTGATTTACATTTTTATAGATTTTTTAAAAGTTTTAGGCTATAGAACTTTAAAGTCTTTTTATTAAATTCCTCTAGATGCTGTATTCCAGCACTCAGGAGAGAAATGCTTGCTCTCTGGAGCCACATTTATCTCCCAACTATATAGATGGGAGGAAAATTTGGACATTTCTTCTACACTGAGACTTTTGCACCAAAATTAGGTGTGTCATAACAGTTTGTTGCACTAAAACAAAGTGAACTCTAGCAAGGTTGGTATTGTGTGGCTGGATTTTTTGTTTTTAATTCATGACCTGCATAAATCTTAATTTGCAGTTCCTGGTTGGTGGTTATGTCAATTATATTGTATAGTTTGTTCTGAAAGAATGAAATGAATGCTGAGTGTACACTCATACTTGGTCATTATTTTTTAAGGCCATTTAAAGAAAAACCATTTAGCTGGGAAAGCAAGATCCTTGATGACAGTTTTCATAAATTGGGCAGTTGCATGGAAGTCACTGCAGAACCTTTAGACTTTGGCATTTCAGCATTATGAGGAAACCCCAAGTATAGTATTTATTCTCATTTCTGGGGCAATTGGAGCCAAGAGCAGTTCTGGAACAGAAGTCAGGATGGACTCAGGAAAACCTATGTTTGTTCCGGGGGTGGCAGTCCTGAGGGTGATGAAGAGGGAGCCTTCCTCTTGGGGTCCCCTGAGCAAAGGCACAGAGGCATGAAACCAAGCCAGACAGCTGCAGGAGTGTTGGCAGCAGGGAGGGTGCCAGACTAGTCATCCCATAGGCGAACCCCCTGGGGAGAGGCCACGCCCCATGACCTTGGGACAGGTGAACTCTTGAAAGCTGATGGGATGGGTAAGGGGCCTGCTCTCCACATTAGAGTATCCATTTGGCCTGGGGGAATGGGGTGACCTGCATGTTCAGTATCAGTGATCAACATGTGCACAGCTTGTCAAGGGGCAAGAGGCACAGGAGAGCAAGGAGAAGACCTTCCTGTCTTCCAAGACTGAGTCTGTGAGGTGAGCTTCCTCATCTCCACCTTACAGGCCAGAAGGGAGAGGGCCTCAGGGACTTCGGAACCTTGTTTTCTCTGTCCTTTCAATACCATGCAGCCTCCTTGAACCCTATCCATCCCAGGAAGGCAGGTGCCTTGCCTGGACATACAGCCTCACTGCTCCTGTCTACTCCAGGGGTGTGTGTGCTCTGCCTACATATACAGCCTCATCCCTTCCACCTACCCCAGAAGGAGCAGTGCTCCTCCTGGAGGAACAGCCTCACCTCTCCCATCTACTACAGGGAGATCTGTTCTCTTCCTGGATGTATGAATTCCCTAACCCCCATCTCCCAGGATACATCCCATAATGAGCTCATAAGGAGTGAAGTGAAGGAATTTCCTAGAGTGAAGAGAAAGAACAAAGAAAGGGTTTGGTGTTCGGACAGTAAATCACAGCTTGCTGGTCGGAAACATCTTGGTTGGCCCTGCTTGCCCCCCAGCTTGGGACTGCAGGACCCATTCTGAGTGGCAAGCCGCTATCATCTGGGCAGCCACGTTGGCCAGCTCTGTGTCTCTGCTTCTGTTCCTGCTCCTGTGGAAAACCGTGTGTTAATTAAATAAATAAGACTTTCAGTCATTCTATGTAAATAGTATGTGTGTCCCTCTGAGCCTTCCTCTGAGGATGTTCTAGGGGCAGGACTGGAGTGTCAGCCAAGAGCACATGGCTGCTCTGTGTGCACAGTTGGGGGAGGCCACGCCAGGCAGGTCGGGGTCAGAACTTGTCAAACTAGCCCTTGGAGAGGTGGGAGCTGTCAGTAATTTACTCTTGCCTTTAGGGCCTCAAGTGGGTATGAGATGTGTTCTGACAATGTCCTTGGTTCTTGGGGGGCAGGGATGACAAAGTCATGTCCAGACGAGGTGACCTGGGGTCTTTCATGGCTGTAGTCCAGGCTGTGGTCTGGGGAGGGCTGCTGCCATGAGGCGGAACTTGTTGCCCTCACATCACCTGCTCTGGAATAAGAGCTGGCCCTGGACACACTGGGCTTAACAGGGAGCACCAAGGGGAAACCAGTGTGCCTGCTGGTCAGGGACTTCTTGATGCACCCCAGGACCCCAGGAGCACCCCTGCACCAGGGATCACCCTAATGCTGTGGTTCCAACCTCTGGGCCCCTGATGGGTATCAGTCTGAGGCCTGTCAGGAACAAGGCCGCACAGCTGGAGGTGAGCAGTGGGCAGGCAAGTGAAGCTTCATCTGTACTGACAGCCACTCCCCATCATTCATATTATGGCCTGAGTTCGCCTCCTGTCAGGTCCGTGGTGGCATTAGATTCTCACAAGAGCTTGAGCCCTGCTGTAAACAAGGGGTCTCATTTGCCGCTTATTATGGGAATCCAATGCCTGATGATCTGAGGTGCGGGTGTAGTGTGCTCTAGTCTTCCCAAAATCATCCTCTCTGCCCCAGTCTGTGCAAAAATTGGCAGCCATGAAACCTGTCCCTGGTGCCAAAAAGGTATTACCAAATTTTCAGAACTTGTCCCCTGAAGCCACATCAGAAAAAGAGAGACCAGTAGTTTGAGGAGAAAGACTAGTTTATTTATTTGCCAGCAAATGAGGAGGCTGGCAGACTCCTGTCTGAAAATACCAGTGTCCCCTTTCTGAACAGAAGCACAGAGCTTTTAAAGATTCCAATTAGTCCTGCAATCCCATCTGGGCTAATCTCATGGCCTCTGCCCAGATTTATCCCCATCTCATCTTGAGACCTCTGGCTCTCAACCCTTTTCCACAGCATAAAGAATGAAAGACATCGGCTTGCCTCACCCCCCACCCCCCACCCCCCCAGGCCTGAGGCAGGGGTGTAGATTTTAGTTTTCAAAACAAAAGGGTCAGGGGGGTTTGAAGAGACAGGAAACATTTACCCTTTTTTGTCAGGCCATTCTCTGTGAAGTAGTCCCCACTGTCAACTTGACCGTCCATGTCTGTGGGAGGGGGGTGACGTAGTGCTCACCTTGGGGTGCTGAGAAGGGTTTCCCATAAACGGTTTCTAAGCCTTCTTCAGAGGAGGGCAAGTGGCAACACCTTTTTCCACTTTCAGTGGGCTCTGTGTAGTTTTCCTTCTAGATACAGGGCTTTGCTTACTTGCTGGGTCACCTCTGCTGCAAAGGAGGGCAGGTTCATACTGGCGTTCATTCAGAGAAGCTCGTGGTGACCACAGGACACTGTAGATGGGAAGTGAGGTGTCCCCCAAGGGACACTGCCATGGAGCAGCCAAATGTGATTCCTTGAGGACAGCAGGGCATTTAACTCAAATCAGCAACCCAGGAGCAGTTGATTAGTGTCAAAATTACGACGGTTTTCCTTTTTCCCTTCATCTTGTTTTCAAGCTGAATTCTCAGGCCTGTGCCTGAGAAGCACTTTTCTGAGAATAAGCACATTTTCTGGTTCTCACTTCCCTGGTATCCTTCTGCCTCCATTGTCACAGTCCCCAGGCCTCCCATGGCTGAGCCGGTCATAGAGTGCTTGGCTGCCCCATAACCAGCCAGCTCCTGCCTGTGTAGCTGATCTCTGAGCCTGACCTCTGATGTCCAGACCTCAAACTGTCTGCAGGACCTGATCTCCCACGTCTGAACATCTTAGAGATGTTTGGACATACCTCAGGAGTGTCCTACAGCAAGAGTACAAGTGACTACTCCAGATTTCAGGGTGCTATGGCAGGTGAGGCAGGAGCAGACAGAGCCAGGGGCTAGTGCAGGGGCATAGGAGGTGACAGGCAGTGAGATGGGTCGTATCCACAGCAAGGGGAGGCAGAGGCCAGGCAGAGGGTGGATGGAGGTGGGAAGGATGCTGCTGAGCTTGTGTAATGTCACAGTGATAATGGGCAGGAAGCAGAGGTGTGTGGGGACACTAAGAAGACATGTCCGTAGGGGATTATTTGGTGGCCCAGGGAGAGCGGGTTTCCTGAGGCTAAAGTGAGGATGTTCAGACTTGCTGCCTGAGGCCATGGAGGCAATTTGTGTCATCTGCTTTGAGATACGGTTCAAAAAGTAAGTCATTGGACATAACACATGGGTGTTTTTGACTGTGTATGTGGGTCATTTTAATTTCAGTACATTAAGGAGGAAATTTATGTGTCGTATTTTTAATTCTACTGAGGGAAGCGTCAGCTATTCACTGCTTAGATGCTACTCAGCATAGCTGCATGGGTCCAGTAACGCTGAGTTCCTGCCTGTCTCTGGGCTGGACAGCCCTTCCCCTCCACCCCTCCACCCCCCTATGCTCCAGGAATTCCTCCTGGCCTGATCCAGATTTCGCAGGCCACAGTGAGATCCTCTCTGCACCTGTAGCTCAAAGCAGCTTGGGGTATACATGAGCAGGCTGAGTACACATGCTGCCTGTATGGTGTGCTCTTACCTGCTATTTGTGGTTATTTTTCAGATTATAGGCTGCTGCGTGAGCAGAGATCCCCCCAACTCTACTGAACGGTACACGCGCTGGATCAACCAGCTGGCGCCCAATCAGCTTCTGACCCAGGTATACCTCTTCAGTGGCCCATCTGTCCTCATTGCAGACATATCTGCTTCATGCACGACAGTTTAGGTCCCACCCAGAGCCTCTTCCTGCCTCCTGTCCATATGTGTAGCCTTTGCATCTAACGTCGGGGCATGGTCTTTGCATCTTCACACACTGCTGACCGGGCCATGTGAAATGCCAGCAGCATGGTGCAGACAGACACTGGCTTTATCATGGCCTAATGGTGCCAATTAGAGGTCTGACTCAGGAAACAACATCACCATGGAGGGCTGGATGGTGCGGTCAGAAATCCCACACTTGGTATGTCAGAGTCCTCACACATGTGTCCCTAGTGTGTCCCCTACACAGATGGAGTGGGGCAGAAGGGCAGCCCAGGCCATGGGTGTGTGGCTTGTCTGTGCCATCCTCTGAGGAGCCTAGAGGCTCCCCTAGAGGCAGAGACTCTTGTCCCTGTGTCATGACTGTTTAGTGCCAAGGGCACCTGCTCTGGTCCCTAACAGACTCTGGTCCGTGCATCCTAACTGGTTAGTGCCAAGGGCACCTGCCTTGGTTCTGGCCACAAGCTCCATTCCATCCACAAGTAAATTCATGAAATACTGAGCACAGTACAATAAACATTTGTTTACTTTTAATAAAAGTACAAATGTTCCTTTATCAATTACATAGCTGTATCCCCTTAAAACAATTTAAAAATAACTTTATTGTATTTGTAAAAATTATACTTGACTGTTCCATAAAGAAATTTGAGCAATGTAAAAAATTTACAAAGATGAAAGTAGGCTGCTCAGAACTCAACCCTGGGCTTTTCCAGTCATTTTTCTGTGGCCAATCACCCGGGCCAGCCCTGATGCCATCACTGTAGAGTGGTTACGTTTTCCAGGAGTTTGTATAAATGAAATCCTGCACCAAAGTACATTGACTGTGAAGATGCCAGAGTCCTTCCTGGCACTTGCCGATTGGTAAAGTGGCCACCCCCTTTTCCCCTCCCCTTCCTTTTTCCTCTTCCCCTTTTCTTGGCTGCCTTCTCCCCTCCCACTTCCCTCCCTCTGCCCCTCCTCTTCCCCTTCCCCACCTTCCTCCTCCTCTTCACCTTCCTCTCCCTTTTCCCTTCCCCCCTTCCTTCCTCTCCTGCCCCTTTCTCTTTCCCCCTTTTTTCTTTATGAGAGGTCATTGTAGTTGCTGATGAATCTCTATACATTCCCTCGTCATCTTTTCTTTGTCCTTGAAATCCTTTGTTGAAGATGTTGGTAATTTGGCCATTGGTGCTTTCAACAGTGAGACTTTTGCAGATTGCATCTCCTTGATCTCATTTAACAAATCACTCTGTTCCTAGATTTCCTAGATTTAGAGACTTAATGAGAATAGTTATCTATTCATTTGTCATCTGTGTTTAAAAAGTTATTGATGTGTTAACTGATGTATAATAGACAGCACCTATTTCCAAAGATTGATCAGTGTTGATGTGTGTACCAGGAACCACCCTCACAGGGTGATGAGTGAATTTTCAGTGGCTGTTCTCTGCCCATGACACCAGGCAACCACTGATCCACTTTCTCCCTGTGGATGAGTTTTACATTTTCTGGAATTTTACATAAATGGGATAATATGGAAGAGACTTCCTTGGTCTGGTTGCTTTTAGCCAACATTATTACATTGAGATTCATCTGTGTTGTTTGTTCAGAGCAATAGTTCCTTTGTTTTCATTACTGAGTAATACAGTTGACCCTTTTTTTCTTTTTCCCTTTTTTTTTTTTTTTTGAGACTGAATCTCATTTTGTCGTTCTCAGTAGAGTGCTATGGCATCACAGCTTATAGCAACCTCAAACTCCTGGGCTCACAAGATCCGCTTGCCTCACCCTCCTGAGTAGCCATCACGATACCCAGCTAGCTTTTCTATTTTTAGTAGAGATAGGGTCTCACTCTTGCTTAGGCTGATCTCTAGCTCCTGAACTCAGGCAGTCCACCTGCCTTGGCCTCCCAAAGGACTGGGGGATTGCAGACATGAGCCACTGCGCCCAGCCCCACAGTTGACCTTTGAACAGCAAAGGTTTAAATTGCACATGGATTATGTATGTATGTATGTATGTATGTATGTATGTATTTTGTCTAGCAGGCCTGGGCCAGGTTTGAACCCACCATCCTCAGTGCATGGGGCCACACACTAACCATTGAGCTACGAGTGCCCAGCCCAGCCTGCACATGGATTTTTTAAAAATGAATATACTAGAAAGTTGTTTTGGAGATCTATAGCAATATCAATGAAGCTTCAGGAGGTTTCCCTCTGTTACTCACTGCACAGAAAGCTAATTACTAAGACAATGAAGATTATCAAGGAAGAAGGGAAATTTATTGGGGAGGACGGCCTCAAACCTGCCTCCTCAACTGAATAGAGTCAGCACTTTTCCAGAGTTGAAATACTGTATGTGTGAAATGAGTAAATGTTGTCACCTGTGTGGGGCAGAGTGCCGGGCACGTAAGCACAATGAGAAATTATGCTAGCACATATGCCATATGATGAAAAGATGGCAAGTAAGTCCCCAAGGGGGATTATAGTAGTGTAAAGAGCTGGGGGGTTAATACTGATCATTGTTACTGCTGTGTGTGTGGGCAAGACGAAGGAGGAAGGCAGCTCAACCAGTCCTTGGACACGATCTGTGGGGGCTGCAAGACAGCAGATGGTGTAAGGCCTTGTCCTTACCCTGTGGCTGCAAGGAGGCTCTGCTGTTTCTGGAGGAAAAACATCTCAAAAGGGAATGGATCAGTGAAACAAAGTTAGAAAGTTCTGGTCAGTGAAATCTTAGTGGCCAGGGAAGTTGAACATAAGAGAAGTTCAAAAAAAGCATTTTTTTTCATGGAGCCAATTATGATAATTTGAAAAAGCTTGTAGACGAGCTAAAAAAAAATTGAAAATTAAGAAAAAGTTAGATATGTCACGAATATATAAAATATATGAAGATGGTAGTCTGTTTTATTATTTACAACCATAAAATAAATACAAATCTATTATAAAAAGTTAAAACTTATCAAAACTTATGGACACACTTACAAACTGTGCATGATGCTGTTCTCAGGTGAGCGAATATAACAAACATAAAAGTATAGCTGTGAGTCATAGCTGGTAACACTAACTAGAGTGCACTGTACTGCTGTGGTCGTTTCCCAGCTGGTAACACTAACTAGAGTGCACTGTACTGCTGTGGTCGTTTCCCAGCTGGTTAACACTAACTAGCGTGTTGTACTGCTGTGGTCGTTTCCCAGAAGGTTAACACTAACTAGAGTGTTGTACTGCTGTGGTCGTTTCCCAGCTGGTTAACACTAACTAGTGTGTTGTACTGCTGTAGTTGTTTCCCAGCTGGTAACACCAACTAGTACACTGTACTGCTGTGGTTGTTTCCCAGCTGGTTAACACTAACTAGCGTGTTGTACTGCTGTGGTCGTTTCCCAGCTGGTTAACACTAACTAGCACACTGTACTGCTACAGTTGTTCCGTAGCTGGTAACACTAATGTTGCCATTGCCATGAGCTCACATGTTGCAAGATGTGATGTGACACTGATCATCTCCATGTGTGCAGTTCATCTTCCCAGTAAACTGCATGTCACAGAAAAAGTGGTCTCTTGGTTCTCAAGGAGTTTTTGTTGTGTTTAGGGGAATTCTATAAGGCTTGAGTAATGCCCAGGAAGCAGTGATGCTGAAAGTTCTCCCAAGAAGCAGAGAAAAGTCAGGACATTGCAATAAAACACTGAATTGCTCCATAATAGACGGTAGATTGAGGTCTACAGCTGTGGTTGCTACCTCAATTTATCAATAGATGATGCAAACTTACGGTATCGATAAATAGAGTACAGAACTGTAAATGTATTTTCTCTTCCCTATGATTTTCTTAAGAACATTTTCTTTCTTCTAGTTTACTGTATTGCAAAGATATAGTATATGATTCATACAATATACAAAACATGTTAATTGAATGTTGGTATGATCGATAAAGCTTCCAGTCAGCCTGAACTGCACAGGGGATTGACACCCCATGCCCGCCACTCTGAGTAGGGGTATTTAATGATTTGTTTACCCTGGTAGCTGCTGGAGAATGTTGAGTTTTTTTCACTTCTTAGCTATTACACATAGTACAGGATGTGTATGTAGTATAGCCTCATTTCTTGGGAAAATACTTAAAAGTGAAAAGAGCTGATTCGTATGGGAAGAGTGAGTTTAAATTTTTAAGAAAATGTTTGACTTTTAAAGTATTTTCCAAGTCGGTTGTACCCTTTTTATGTTCTTCAGTGGTGTGTAAGTTCTGGTTTCTCCATGTCCTTGCTGACACTTGACGTGATCAGTCTTTTTTAGTTAATCTAGATTTCAATGTGGTTTTAATCTGCATTTCCCTGATGACTAGTAATGTTGAGTGAGTTTTCATGGGCTTATTTGCCATCCATATATCTCCTTTGATAAAGTGTTCAAATCCTTTTCTATAATTTTGTTGAATTGTTTGCATTCTTATTGGTCAGTTTTGAGAGTTGTTTATGTTTAGACACAAGGTCTTTATCAGATAGTCTTTGCAGATATTTTTTCGGAGTTTTGCGGCTTGTCTTTCCATTCTTTTAAAAATGTCTTTCAATGAGTGGGAGTTTTAAAGTTTGATGAAACCACTTTATCAATTTTCCTTTTTGGATTGTGTTTTTGGTGTTGCATCTAAGAAATCCTTGGCAAGTCGAATTCATAAAAGTTTTCTTCTGTATTTTCTTCTAAAAATTACATAGTTTTAGGTTTTACGTACAGGTCTGAAATCTTTGCTTTGGTACTAATTTGGGCATATGTCCTGGGTTATTATCTTAATCAGTGCAGGCTACCACAAATTTATTTTCTCACAGTTCTGGGAGCTGGAAAGTCTAAGGTCACCTAACTCAGAGTTTGCCCTCTGGTGGGGCGCTAATCCTGGCTTGCCTACTGCCAATTTCTTGTTGTGGAGACAAGACAATTTCATGCAGTGGAGACAGAGTCAGAGCAAGCTCTCTGGTGTCCTTTCTGATAAAGACACTGAGACCTGGCTCAGCGCTATGGCTCAAGTGGCTAAGGTGCCAGCCACATACACCTAAGCTGGCGGGTTTGAATCCAGCCCGGGCCTGCCAAACAATGACAGCTGCAACCAAAAAATAACTGGGTGTTGTGGTGGGTACCTGTAGTGCCAGCTACTTGGGAGGCGGAAGCAGGAGAATCTCTTGAGCCCAGGACTTGAAGATTGCTGTGAACTGGGATGCCATGGCACTGTACACAGGGCAACAGCTTGAGGCTCTGTCTCAAAAAAAAAAAAAAAAGACACTGAGACCAAGTAGGAGCCCCACCTTCACCTACACCCAAAGGCCCATTTCTAGGGGTTAGGCCACATTAACCCTGAGACACAGTCCAAACGCCATAATTCCAAAAGCTGAAATTCTTAAACATAAAAATCTCTAATGATCAAAATCCCTAAAGTGTAAAATCACTAACATCTAAACGAATTCCCAAATTATAATAATGGCATATTTGGGATTAAGTATGGTCAGGGCTTCTAAAAATGAATTTCAAGTTGTTACTGAAAAAGTTTTTTTTTGTTTTGTTTTGTTTTGTTTTGTTTTTTTGGAAACAGAGTCTCACTATGTTACCCTTTGGTGGAGTGCCGTGGTGTCACAACTTACAGCAACCTCAAACTCTTGGGCTTAAGTGATTCTCTTGCCTCTGCCTCCCAAGTAGCTGGGCCTACAGGCGCCTGCCACAATGCCCGGCTATTCTTTTTTTGGTGGTTGTTGTCATTGTTTTTTAGCAGGCCCAGTCTGGGTTCAAACCCACCAGCCCCAGTGCAGGTGGCTGGTGCCCTATCCACTGAGCTACAGGTACGGAGCTAATAAAGTTTTTTTCCAGTGAACCCATCCATTTGGCAGAAAGTTCAGATGAGTGGATTGGCCACATTGTACAGCAATGACAAACTCTTCAGTTTAAAGATGCATCATTTGTTTGCAGTCCCATTCCTCTAGCTGATGAATTCAGAGCTTTAAATAAATTACAGCTGCATTTGCCTAAAGATGCCAGTGAAATTACTGGCCAGTTGAAAATAATTATGTTCATGGTAGAACAAAAAGGGTCTCAATGGTGTTGCTGTTTGGTCATTAGGATTGTTTCCCTGAAATTTGTGGCCTATATATTTGAATGATTTATTTATATTTTCTTTCCTTTTTGTGGGGAGGCAGAGTCTTACTCTGTTGCCCTGGGTAAACTGCTGTGGTGTCAGCCTAGCTTGCAGCAACCTCAAACTCCTGGGCTCAAGAGCTTTGCTGCTTTTGATTTTCTGGTAGAATGCAGGTCATGTGAAAACTATGCTGCAAAACACCAAGGGTATAATGTAAATAGAGCAGGCATGTTTTCAACCACAAATACATGTTCTAAATGAAGAGATAACAGGACGACTTAACTGTCAATAATAGAAATAATTAACTGGTACTAACAGGAATAGTTAAGGTAGGGTCCTCATAAATAGTATTTTCCTTTAGCAGGTTAGGAGAAATTAAAAGTCTGAAGTTTAATGTGAAAGTGAAAGAAGACATCTTTTATTTCTACCATTCGTTTGTCATAACAGTTACAGAAATTACCACCACTATTTTAATGATGTGAAGCACCTACCAGGCTTTCAGCTCATTGTCAGAGGCACTTTTTTTTTTTATTGTTAAATCATAGCTGTGTACGTTACTGCAATTAAGGGGTACAATGTGCTGGTTTCATATACAATCTGAAATATTCTCATCAAACTGTTCAACGTAGCCTTCGTGGCATTTTCTTAGTTATTGTATGTAGACATTTGTATTCTGCCTTTAGTAAGTTTCGCCTGTACCCATGCTAAGA
>CAUYPK010011389.1:0-25745 GCA_963574355.1 Loris lydekkerianus | reverse complement strand
TTTTTTTTTTTTTTTTTTTTTTTTTTTTTTTTTTGCAGTTTTTGGCCAGGGCTGGGTTTGAACCCACCACCTCAGGCATATGGGGCTGTCACCCTACCCCTTTGAGCCACAGGCGCCGTCACATACAAGGCTTTTTATTACCAGAAGATACCTAAGGTCTCCTCTATGCCTTTCCTATTTGATCCCCTTAAGCAAAAAAGGCCTCCCTGCAACCATCTTTTCCCTGAAGACTTATCTAACTCTTCCTGTCAGAATAAAGGTCTCCTTTTACATTCCTCACATGTCCATGTGCTGTTTTATTCATTCTCTCAGCTGTCCTACTTAGCCCTTTAGAATACAAGTACTATGTCCTTTATTCTTCCTTATGCCCAGTAACAAACACCAAGTGAATACTGCAAAAGTGCACATTTCTCTATATACTTAAAGTACGCCTTACAAATAAGCCAGAGGCAGCCCGCATAGGGAAGATGCTGAGGTTCAGTCTTAGTGAATTGCCCAGAGTCCTTCCACTTCTCAGGCAATTCCATTCCACATAACCTCTGTTCCCAGTCAGAACTTAGTTTATAATTTAATTTATCTGATATTTATTTTATTCAATCATATGGTTCACTGCTCTCATCCTGAGCCTTTTTTATTTTAATTTAAGATTTTAATCAGTATTCAAAATATTTCCCATGATGGGCTCTGCTCAAGTCTGTAAAATCTCAACCCCATTACAGGATCTAACTCAACGTCCACAATATGGTGACCATGATAAGGCTCCTCAGGTGCAATCACTTTAACCCAGCCGTGAAATATCTGCCCCCAACACACATCAACCGTACAATGGTTGGCCCGGGATAGGAGAACTGCAACACACATTCCTAATCAAAGAAATGGAAATAAGAAGAAGAAACATATAGCAATATGTAGTCCATAGAAATTCTGAAATTTAGAATAGGGTTCTAAATTAGGGTCCCCTACTCTAGAAAAATGGTCCTGGATTAAGTCCAGTTCTGCCCCTCAAAGATTAATCCCTAATCTGTTGTGCTTTGATTCTGGGCTCAGTGTTCAAGCTCCAGGTTTCAGTTTTTGTAGGTTTGTAAGGACAAAACTTAAGATTCAATTAACACGGATGGTACTTACAATACTGTCTTGGTCTTCTTTCTTATTACTCTAAATTGAGTGATCACTTCATTTGTGACTTCAACATCATAATGGAGGTCAACAGCTGCGTTTAAGGGAGCCTCAATACGGAGAGGAACCTCAAATCGTTTCTTCTCTGGATCATAAATCTAAAATGGATTAGAAGAATAGACATTGTGTTATTTTTAATGATCTCTAATTTTAGTGTTATGATCTAGTGTTAATATTACCCATAAGCAAAATAGGATATTTGTAGTTATCACCAGAACAAGATACTATGAAGTACGTATTCAAATGATGTCATGACGTTTGAAACCCTCCCATTAGGAAACAGTGTGTTTATGAAAAATACACACCATTAGTTCCACCTACCTTAAATCTGAGCCGATTCTTGGTATGAAATTCTATTTCCATCGCAACTGGGGAAACATCATTTCCAAACAGGGATATATTGTCACGCTTCCTTAATAATACCCTGGAAGGTAAACCAATTGTAATAGCCCAAATGAAACATATTTATTTATACAAAAGAAAGGAATTACTAGGTAGAAAGAACATCAATAAACAGAGATAATTTATTCTAACAAGGAAAGGAAAGTAAATGTCCTACTTAGAGCAAAAACATTGACAAGTAGATGTTGAACACTGGAGTGGTAATAAGAATAATCAACTAATTTCCTATCTCTAAAAAGAGGAGAAACTATAATAGTTTAAAAAAAAAATTGGTCATCTAACTCTGACTAAATCGATTAAAACACAACCTTCTCTATAGTAGAAGGAAATAATCAACAGGTGGTTTTCTTCTAATCATATTTGGTCAGCCATCCATGACTTCTAAAAACTTTTCCCAGAAGTAATGATTGGGCAATCACGGGTGATCAATGAAACTTCAGGCACAGCCTCTTTCCTCCTAGTCCCAGTCTCCTCCTCCCTCACCCTCTACAGTCTTGTATGAAATAGTCACAGGCATCCCAGCTGCTCCCCACTCCAATTCAATACCATCACCACCACCCACTCACACCAGCTAAGCCAGTGATAGGTTCAAGGACAGAGGCCCATTTCCTAACGTAAATTATTGGTTAGGTGGATCATTTTTGCTCTAGTGAGGCAAAGCACCTCTTACATTGTTTCTCTCTAGAACATTCTTTCCAAAGACTTGATTCACAAAGAATTCATTAAGGTTTAGGAGATGTGTAAATTCAGTAAGCAAAATCATCTGATGGCCAAATTGAGACATAATGAGATCTCCCAGGCCCAGAGTTAAGTGCAGGCCTAGGTATACATTACAAATAAGCCAGAGGCAGCCCAGACCAGGAAGACATTGACATTCAGGCTTAGTGAATTGCCCAGGGGCCTTCTGCTTCTCAGGCAATTCCATTCCATATAACCTCTGTTCCTAGTCAGAATATAATTTGTTTATAACTTAGTTTATCCGATTTTTATCTATTTTATGGTTTGCTGCTCTTACCCTGAGCTCCTTATATTTTAATTTCAGATTTTAATCAGTATGTATAGCATTTCTCATGATGGTCTCTTCTAAAATCTGAAAACTCAAACCAATGGCAAATTTGGAATAACAGAAAACAGAGTGGAAGTTAGCTCAATCAAGTTCTATTTTTAAGTCTGTAAAATAGACTGGTTTCCTCTAAAGCAGAGGACTTTAAAGGTCTAGAAGCAATAAAAACAAAATATAATGTTATTTTTCCTATCTTCTTTCCATTTGTAACCCACTATGTTTCTGAGACTACTGTATTCTGCCTTATTATAAATCAGCTCTTTCAGCCCTGATCTTGCCCTTCTGCTTCCTCCTAATGTCATAATAGTCACTTTTTCCCCTTTTGTCCTTAAAGAAGATGGTCTTCCAAATCCCTGCTCCTAAGCTTCATCATTACATTTTATATCACTCCCTGGCAAGAAATGTAACTAAAAAACAGATTTCAAACAGTTCTCAAGCTCTGGTCATGAAATGTAAAGGGAAATAGATCATAGATTCCAAACAGAAATTGAGGTAAAGTGAGCTTTCATAACACTGTGCTCAGCTCCAGCTAAACAAATGCCACAATTATATACATTCCACACATCTCCCAGAAAGGCATTGAACACTTCAAAATCAAGAATCTAGTCTCCAAAAATCAGCAAATGGACACATTTTTTAAGTGACATTGACCCATTAAATCTGGCTTTTCTCTTGAGAATCTGGATTAAAGAAAAATGACTATCCTTTTTCTTCTTATAAAAGTTAAGCATATAGTTTGTAATTGAGGTTTTTTTTTTTGTACTTGTTAATTAGAGTAAATATTCTGATTACTTTAAAGAATGATTTCAGATGTTATCATGAAGTAGCTGCTGTTAAGAGCAGTTTCTCATTCTTTCTTCATGTTTCCCAAAAGATGCAACAAAAAGAAAGAAAACTTCTTTTTACAAGATTTACATGATAACAAAAAACAGACAAGAATTTTACTGTGGCCCAACTTCTTTGCAACGAATCATCTCTCTACACAAAATAACGAGTCTTTCCAGCTATCTAGCAGGACCCGCACGACCAATTAATAAACAAGAAACATGTGTAATCCCCACTTCAGTAAGTGAGTTGTGGCAGTGATTTAGATGTAAAATTCTAAACTAAGCTTCAGCAACATAGGTAAAAATCAAAAAGTTGCATATTTTAGGCTTTTTGATTTACCACAAAGGCTCAGAGTTTTCACCATACAGCACATAAAAAAAGAATGTAATCTCTGAGGTGACACGTGTACCCATGAGGCTGGCTTAGAAATTTTAGGTGCTAGAAGAGTTTATGAAACATTCTAAGAAATATATACCTCCATCCTAGCGGTGTCTTTTGGGGTTGAGTATTTATGACATAGCCATGTGGACCATCTGCTGGGTAAAAGCACTGGGGAATATCGGCAATATTTGTGGGACACCAATAGCAGCCTTTAGCTTCACAGGTTTCTTGAGAGACTCCTGGCTGAGGGTGGCAATCTACGCGTTTCTCAATGGGAAACTTCTTGGCACAATCAGCCTCTTCTTTGGAATTGTAGAAGCAAAATGGAACCTTGGTATCTTCAGTGACACACCAGTGACAACCACGCCTTATACAGGTCGTTTCATTGCCCTCAGACTCTGGAGAGCAGTTGATTCGATCGGAGGCAGCGACCAAAGCACAGGAATCAACTTTCTCAAAACACCAAGGGATGCCTGATGCTTTAAATGGATACCAGCAGCAATTCCTGGCCAGACAGTTGGCTTTGGAAACTCCAGGATCAGGGTGACAGTCCTTACGGAACTGGACAGCTAAAGATGTTGAACACGAATGTGAACTAACCGGCTGGACTAGAACTGCACCAAGAAGGGAAAACAGAGCAGGGTAGATGAAAAGATCTCTCAAAAACATATTTACAATCAAGACGCTTTTATAAAACTTTTTTTAAAAAAGTCTCTCAAAATGCTTAGACTGTGAATTAAAGAGTTGGTGGATACTATACAGGACTATAAATATGTCAGCCTAGGTAAAACAAAGTAAAGAAAAAACCTGTCCTTAAAAATGCAATGCTAACATTTTCTATTTATAATTGCTCCTGATATTTGCAGCATGCAAATATCAATCTTAGATGTGCATTCGTCATCATCTTCTAATTGTTATCAAATGGATTTCACAAAAGAGTATAATTATTTCTTTTCTGTTTGATATGCTTTCCTTCATTTCTAGACTGGATACCAGCTGTTAAGACTTCCAGTAGCACTGAGAGATGTCTACACATGCTTTCTCTGAGCTAGCGGATGTCAGACCTTCTAAAAGTCATAATTTTGGTATATTCGTTCACTCCCCTTCTGTGGATTTCCATTTTTAAAAAAATCCTAGGTCAGTGCTGCCAACGCTGATGTTCTTCTCACCTTTGATATTTGGGAAGAGTTTTATTGTTCTAATATAATTAATTTCATGGATTACTAAGCTTTGTCCCTCATAAATTGAATAAAACATTGCAATACAGACGCAGTTTACTTATACTCTGAAATCATAAATTGGACACAGTCCTAGTTTAATCAATTTTCAATAGTCATGAGCAGCATTTTGTTCTCTTTTGGGTTCTAGCACAATTAGTTTCTAAACTGTGTTTCTATATATAAGGTCCATGAAACACCTGCCCCAGAACTGCCTATCAAATCAATCAACTTAGCTTTTGGGGAAATAAACACTCCCACATGTACAATGCTGTAGAGATGCAGAATTGCACAACTCCTATTAAGGGGAAATTAAAACTATCTACTAAATTACATATTTCTGTCACTCTTTGATGAGAAATACCATTTCTAGGAATTTATCCCAATGATACACAAAGATCTTCAGTGAAACATTATTTGTCCTTGAATAGAGAATAAATTATGGGATGAGAAGTCATGAAAAGGAAATGATGAAACCTCTTTTCACTATATTCATCTCTAGTTTATATTATACAGGAAAAAAACAGGTACATAACATTTCTCTGAATGCTACCTTTCCTGTAAGAAAGAATGAAGATCTAAATACGTATTTATATTTCTTTATAATTTCAAATAGAAACAATGAAAGAATAAAACAATATATCCAATACATCCAATAAACCAATATATCCTTACATTATTAAAAGATATAGGGAATTCTTGAAGAAAACAAGGATTGAAGAAAAGCTTGAAGAAATCCTTGAAGAAAAACTCTTTTGCTGAATCTTGTTATATAGCTTTTCCCTTGAAATCATGTACATTTTTATCCAATTAAAAAACAAAATTAATTTTAAAAGAAATACAAATAAAATTGCTGTTAATTGGACACATACTAGAACAAATGAACCTGTTTTTCATGTTGCTTGTGTACCCACACAAAACAGGGAATGAAGTAAAAAAGGAAATACTTGACCATAGACCTCTAATCATATATGTTCAAAAGTAAACCATGAAAAAAATCTTAACATGGATCCAGTGGTTTCATTGTTATTATTAATATTAGTATTTTAATTTTGAAACTATTAAGAATACATTGTAGCATAAAGCAAGTAATTATATAAGTACTTTTAGAAATATTTCAGCATGAGAGAAAAATGTACAAGTTTTTTAAAACAATTTTAAATTATGAATTTAATTTAAAAATTAATTTTAAAGTAATTTAAAATGCTGTAATCTTAATTTGATTTGAAAATACAAGCATGAAATATGACTACCTATTTTCTTTTATAGACAGACATACTTTCTAGTTTCATCCCTTGAGAAAAAAATAGAAGCAACCTAGTAATAGTGAGCCCCCTTAACATGGAGACTGTGGCTTCTAGCTACCATTCTCATCAGAAGGAAAGGACTCCTTGGAAAAACGACTGATTCTAGGCCTAAGGTACAAATGTATAATAGGAGCTTAGCACATGTTTACGTTTAAGAAATTATATAAAGAATGACACCTTACTGGTGCCAACTTGAACTGGTGTAATTAGGTGGTGCAATCTGAGTGTCCAAAAGATAAATGACAGACTTCAATGGATGAACAGACAGAAAGACAGACAGACAGAGAGTGTACATGCATGCAGTTGCCAAAACAAAAACTGAATATTGATTATACTGAAAATAGATAAGTGAAGTAAAAGGATCACACATTTATTCTCCCCTTCTTATATAAATTCTAAGATTGGCAAATATTTGATGCAGTAAAGTCTTTTTCTAAAAAAAAAAGAATTCCAATCCATAAGAAGTCATAGAATCAGACCTTGTTTTTTGTCTTAATGCTTCCCCTTTCCCAAATTCTTATGTTGACACTCCCCAGTGTAATAGGGATTAAGAATTATTAAATTATGAATTTAATTTAAAAAATAATTATTACCCCCTGTAGGGATAATAAGGTCAGGGGAGTTCCTTCCTTATGAATGGGATCGGTGCCTTTATAATGGAGTCTCAGGGAGGCTTGTCTGTCCTTTCCACCATGTGAGGACACACAGAAAGCACCATGTATGAGGAATAGACCTTCTTCACCAGACACAATCTACTGGTTCCTTGACCTTGGACTTTCTAGCTTTCAGAATTGTGAGCAATAAATTCATTGCACCCTCTCCTGAGGTATGACAGGATGTTCACAGTACCACCTGTGAAGATTCTTGTCAAAAACTATTGAAGATGAGCCCATTCAATCTCTAGAATCCTTGACTAGTTATAGGAATTACAGGGAACAGAGGAAATGTGAGAGAAAGAAAAGCATTTAAATTACACTGCCACGGAGAAGTAATAAGTCAAAGCCAAAATATGAGACTTTCTTCAAAATGATTAACTTGTTTTCTCCAACAAATCAGTGACATGAAAAGGTGGTAGCTATGAGAGAAATTGTTGTAGAATAAAAGACACTTCAGAGCCTGAATAACCCAATGCAATGGGCAGATTATTAACTCTAATGAAAAACAACTATTTTCACTAATTCTAACTAAAACTTAGCATTTTCAGTTTTGAAAGTACACAACAAACTATTACAGTATTCACAATACAAGTTACTTTATCACAAATGGAAATCATACCATTTTTGTCACATTTAATTATTGTAGAGATCTCATAATATTGTTCAAATTTACCATAACTTTGAAATTATGATAATCATGAGAACTGATGCTAGATTTTGTTATTTAATGCATTAATAAAGGAGCACATATATTAGCAAATAACATTTTTTTATATATCTTAATAAGAATTTTTCAATGTAAGTTGTTTCCTCTATAGTATTATATGTATTTTTATGCTTTTAAAAACTATTTTAAGAAAGGGTCACTATGCTTCATCAAACTCTCATGGCATGCACACAGGTGCACACAGACACACACGCATACATGCAAGTGTTTAGAAGCCCTGAAAAACTATTTATACCCACCTACCACCAGGAAAAAACATCACATATGCTCAGGAGTATGGAAATTGAAGTTACAAGACCCTTGCTCCATGTCACATGGTTAACTGGGAATGCCTATCTTTACAATACTTCATAAACACAACACCAACTCCAATAATAGAAAACTCTATTCTCTCACTTCTGATTCTCAAAATTGAAATGAAGCATATGATATATACTATTATGAAATAACCAACTTTACACATAGACATCTGGACATCATTCTAATTTACCTTCATTAGTGTGTACATTCAGCCTGTACTCGTCATTATTTCATCTAGCACTTTGTCCACCTGAACATCCCATTCAGTTTCTCCTTCATGTTACCAAAAGTCTTCTCATTGCCCTATTTATTGCCTTTTCCACGTTTTCTTTCCTTATTCTTCACCAACTGTAATGATGTGTTCTTGTGGTCAATCACGGCTATTGTTACTTACCAGCTGCATGATTTTAGATAAGCTACTCAAAGTTTCTAGGCTTTAGTTCCATCATATTTAAAATGGCACTGATAATGCTTAGCTTACAAGTCTGTTAAGATTATTGTCTAAGCCAATACAGAGTATGTAGTAATATATAATATGCAGATATCATGGCTAACGGCATTAACTCTAGAACACATTATCCAGGTTCAAATCTCAGTTCTAACACTTACTAGCTATGTCCTAGAATAAAATACTTTACCTCACTCTGCTGCAGTTATTTTCTTCTTGAAAACAGGGATAGCAATAGCATCAACCTCTTGGGGTTTTAAGAAGCTAAATCAGTTAATACATGTCAAGATTTTAACCAGCAGTTAGCACATCCTTATTGATATGTTAGCAGTTGATTTACATACATGTATATATAGTGTTTAGCACAATAAATTGGCATCACTAAAAATGTTCAACTGTTACTATTAATAAATGAAAATCCATAGATTCCTTTTGGAAATCCATCAAGGACAAAATATATTTAACACTAAATAGTAGGTAATTTACCAGTTGGATTTTAAATTTTGTATAAAGTTTTGATTAAAAATTTGTGAAAATAAAAATGTATCAAAGGTAAGTCACTTACCTGTCAGAACGATGGAACAAAAACGGAGGAGTCTTATGGCTTTCGTAGTCCCAAAAAAGTGACACTTGTTCATCATATGTGATGTATTTATACAGGACAATTTGAATAAACCGTTTTAGCCTTGAAATTTTTCTACAGAGCAATGAGGCATAACCCAGGCCAAGAACGACTCCTTGAAAGTCTTCCCACAAGATTACCAGTGGCTGACACTACCATATAATGGAAAGACATGAAATTAGCATTCAGGTGGCCCAGGATTTAATCCAGCTCTCCATTGGCTGTGGTAGTCTGGATGTATCACTTTAAGTTCAGGTTTGCTTGTCTGTGAAATGAATGTAACACCTGCCCTCCCTATTTTATGAGGATGGTTACCAATAATACAAATACAATGAACATCAAAGAATAATCAGTCACTTTCTCATTTGACACGATCTAGGTCCCTTCACCTACAAAACAATTAAGAACTAGATGAGAGAAATTGCAAATAGATTATACTATTTTTCTTTTAAAAGTTTGAAATTTCCAGTTCTAATTTTAAGGTATTCCTAGTTGATCAGAAATGTAATCATTGTTCTTTGGAGGTCAGCATAGTTAGGGTTGGGGAAAAGAATTTACTTAGAGGACAACTCCACTAAAGTCACAAGATAATATAGTTTTTAACACATCAATATTCATCAATAACACATTGATATTCATCAATATTTAAGAAGAATCATCCTTACGTGTAAGTCAATGGGCAACTCTCTATATAATGAAATTTAGGAAAGTATCTTCCAATATTCTACCATCATATTAATAAACCACAGCATAAAACTTTTTCTCCCAACCAGAAAGTCTCAGCTTTAGAATTGTGAGAACTAGGAGTTGTATGTTGCTGAAAGTAATTTCTAAGTTAAGAATAAAAATAATTAAATTTATTTAATTTTTTCTTAAGTAGAAAGGAAGGACCCCAGGAAAGAAGTAACAGGACCTTCCACTAGTCCATTCATACCAATTATTGGCTTAGTTAATTATCTACAGGGAAAGCTTAGACTCTAGTAATGAGGGAGGGAAAGAGGGATAGTTAACATCAAATATTAGTAAGAAGCACAAAAGAGAAGAAAAAGCAAAGACAAACATGTTGTCTCTCAGAATTTTACATAAAAATATCTTAATCACCTTAAGGGGGAAACTGAATCTGTTGGCAAATACAGTGACACTTCTATACTTCTACTGGTAGCTTCCCAAGAACCTTGTTTCTTGTGATAAATCCTGCCTGGACACAGTGGAATTCAGAATGAAAGAGAAGAGTTCAGAATCCTAGCACAAACTGTAGGGCCCAGTCTAAACCACACACCCCCAGTTTAAATGGGGTTGCTGAGGACTGATAGAAATCTTGCATGTTTCCTATATCATAGGTCTGTCTCTATTTCTAATTCAAACTAAGAAGATTTTAACAGGAAAATGCCTTGAGAACACGGAGGCCTTGGTTACAGAGATAAAGAATGTTTGGCCTAAGGCCCTCTGAAACATGAGGACCTCAAGGGAGAGTCTCTAAAGGAATTGTGGGTCCCTTGGGGTGGAAATACTTTAAAATCCAATTTTAAAGAGCATTACACTTGTCCTCCAGTTAAATATTACTATTGGTAAGTCAATCATCCTTACATTTTCATTTGAGATGACATAATGAAAGCTGTTAAAAACAGTGGCCACAGGTATGTCACACAGTTCAGAGCACTGAACTTCAAATGGATTAGGTAAAATATCCATATAAATAGTAGAAAGGAAATAAAGAAGTTTGAATTTTAGCCACTTTTCAATTACATAAATTACATAAATTAAACTTACATTAAAAATAACCTACATGTTCAAAAATTTGTCAAGTTCTTATGTCTGTGGTGTCCATATTTTTATGTTAAAAGTAGGCTATAACTTAAAACAAGTTAATTTAGCTTTATCGGAAAATGAGAAAGAATATTCAAAATTCAGACAGAAATGAAGAAAATCCTAGATGTAATTTATGTTCAGTGCGAAAAAAATAGAAAATGGTTAGGAACATTAATTATACATTTGTTCAAGTGTATATTTCCTAAAATTTTGAATGTGTCAGGATCAAATTCATTATGTTTTCAAAAATGAGTTTTTGAAAATCTGCATTATTGCTGAAATTCAGGAATATTCCTGGAAATAGTACTTCCATATAAAATATCACCTTTGTATAAATCTTCACTAAGATCTTTTAAAAATGAAAGTAATAAATGACTTAAAATGAGTATGTGACCAAGTTTCCAATCATAAACTCATAATTTTAATAAATATTTATTTAGCTTATGTATTTCTACTCGATAGGAAAAAAGTATGTACACATGTATTAATTTAAACTTTATCCTAGAGGTATACTTAAAATTCCCAGCTGTATTTACATATTTTAATTATTTACTTTCTATTTGTTTAATACATTCAAAGGAAGGAACAGATGTGTAGCACAAAACATGTGCTGTGATCATCCTTAATTAGTTGCAATAACCTCTCTAATTCCTTAGGATAAAGAATTATATGATTTTACAAGCTTTGCAGACTGTGTTAAATCACTATTTGTAACACAAAAGCCTAAGGAAAAATCAGATCCCTCCCTAAAAGTTTATTAAAATAATTTATCTTAAAAATCTAATTAAAAATATACTATCTTAAACATTCACTGTGGCATATAGTCTCTAACTTGATTATAATCACCCCTTTTTGAAAATTTCATCAACAGATTATGCTGATTATATAAACCATCGTATCTTTTATACATGTTAACAGCAAACTGCTATTTTAAGCTTATATAAACAGAAATTCTAATCTGCTCTGTCTCTCATTTTTCACCCTGACATATAGATCACAAACATCCATCAATTTCTAGGGTTCAGTGTGTTTAAGTAGAAAAACTGCTTGCGAGAGAATTCTGGATATTAAATCTAAATAAGAAAGATATTGAAATGGAATATTCAAGAGATAGTCTAATGAGGAAAATAGCTGGATCTCATAATACAATGGATATAGGGAAAGGGGGTCAGAACTACATCAGTAATTGCTTCAAACTTTATCCTTAATATACAAGTGACTTGGTGATGGAGGAAGAAGGCAGACAGCTGACAGCTATTTATTTATCATGTGCATTTGAACAATATAATAAATCTTGGAGGGAGTTTTATAAACACATACATATTTACAAGTTTTCCTTTTTCTAGACCCTTATATGATTCAAAATCTTTTCCATTACCTTTATATGTGCTTCCATTATAGATATTTCCTAAGGTTATAATTTTCAGTCAGGAAATAAATTTTTATAAGGTTTTTAAAAAATCCAACTATTCACGTAAGAAGTATTTACTGAGCAGCTACCATTAGCCAGATGCGATCTGGGTACTGGGGATACTTAGAACTATGTATAGGACGGACAGAAATCCTGCTCTGACAGACAAAGAGACAGACCAAGGTTTAATTAGGTTATAGTAACATGAAATCAATGCATTACTAGACAGACACAAGCTTCCATTTCATGCTTGGGGTTCTCCTACTATTTTTACATCCAACAGTAAGCTAATGGGATTGGTATTGTTTGTATGCTGGTTGAATTCTCTTCAAAAAAGTGTCAATATTTTAGCAAATAAAAAGTAAGCCAAGCCATTATTTACCAATTCCTGGTGAAAGAAGGGACTGTATTTCTAATATGAATTACAAACTTCATTCCAAATATTCAATTAGGGGAAACAGACAGAGGAGCAGATAGAAAAGAATATGCTTATAAAAATATACAAATGCATATGCTAAAGCAGCTCGTATTTGTCTTATTCTGAACTTGACCTGGAGAAACTATTGAGCAGAAGAAACAAACCACAATATCTAACTTTTAACAAAGAGCTGTGACATTTGCTCTGATCTTTTTTTTTTTCCCCTAAATCCTTTTGTGGACACACATCCTAAGTCAGTCACTCTTTCACTTTCTAAGGAGAGAGCCTAACTAGAAGAAAAGTGCATAGATCTGAGGGTCCTTGGTAAGTATGGCAAGTTCAGCAGCAGCCCAGCTTTCAGCACTTACAGCCAATCCCATTCCTCCTTAGTGAAAGGTGATAAGCTGCTCCTCATGCTGTAGACAGAGACAGCCAGTGCCTTTCATAAACCTCATCCTCTGGGGGGCAGAGGGGGAGTTATGAAAGGCATTTAACATTTAACTTTATTTAAGTTAAATATTTACATAAAGGTTAATTAACTCCCCAATGACCCATATTCACATCTCAATATATGGGAGTATTGCCAAAGGAAAGAAAGGAGAGAGCAGAAGGGAGGAAGGAAGGAAGCTTAAACTGCTTTAATTGCCACCAAGACTTAGGCCCCCTGAGAGAATTGCCCTGAACAGTCTCACTGAACATGTTTCACTCTACTTCTCTAAACTTAACAATGTTCTAGCCACATCATTCAATAATTTTCTATTCCTCTCTGACCAGTAAATTTTTCCTTTCTTTCTTCTTAATTTTAATTTTTTGAAACAGGGTCTTGCTGTGCTGTTGCCCCGGCTGGTTGCAGCAGTGCCATCGTAGCTCACAGCAACCTCAAACTCCTGGGCCTCAGCCTCATCAATTGCTGGAACTATAGGCTCACACAATTGTGCTTGGCCATTTTTCCTATTTTTAGTAGAGACAGGAGTTCTCACTATGTTGCTCCGGCTGATCCCAAAGTGTTAGGATTATAGGTATGAGCCACTGTGCCTGGCCAAATATTTCTCTTTTAAATATTATTTTAAGTGACAAATTATAATCATACATATTTGTAGGGTAAATGAGATATCACCTCACACCTGTTAAAATGACTATTACCAAACAGGCAAAAGATAATTGTTGGTAAAGGAGAGGATAAAAAGGGAACCCTTGAGTACTTTTGGAAATGTGAGTTAATATAGCCATTATGGAAAACAGTATGGGGGTTCCTCAGGAAACTAAAAACAGAATTACCATGTGATCCAGTAATCCTACTTCTAGGTAGTTATCCAAAGACATTAAAATCTGTATGCCAATAAGATATCTACACTCTCATGTTCATTGCCACATCATTCACAATAGCCAAGATACAGAAGCAACATAGGTATACAATACTGGAAGAATGGATAGGGGAACTGTGATTTTTAAACACAATGGAACACTATTCAGCCTTAAAAGGAGGGAAATCCCAGTAGGTAAGTGATTATCCCTCACTCCTCTTGCGCCCTCCCTCCTTCTCAGTTTCCAAGGTCCTTTACACCACTCTATCACCAAGCACACTCATTGTTCAGCTCCCATTTTTTAGTGAAAATATATGGTGTTTGGTTTTCTAATCCTGAGATACTTCACTTGGGATAATATTCTCCAGTTTCACTGAGGTTATCACAAAACACATTTCATTCCTTTTTGTGGTTCAGTGGCTCTCCCTGGTACATACATCACATTTTTTTCCACTCACAAATCTCCTTTACACCCCCAATCAACACAATCCAGTCTGGTGGTCTGGGATCTGGCCTGTGGGCCTGTCCTCTGATTCCCTGATTGCAATCCCTGACCATGCCAGAGAGAAGAGTGCTGGTCGTGAGTTGCCCGTGGGGTGCTCAAGCAAGCTTCATGTCTCTCCATTTTGGGGTATGCCCTAACCTGCTGGAGCAGCCAGGCAGGCAGCCCCAGGGAGGGCAGGCAGGCAGGGAGCTCACATGTGCCCCTTGGTCTGCTGCAGGTCATTAAGAAGAAAGACATGAGGCCTCCTCTCTGCGGAAGCTTGAGTGTGGTAAGTGCACTGGCAGAGTGGACACAGCCCCTCCTGAGAGCCTCAGTTCCATCGTCCCTTTTGGGTCACTCATGCTAACCCACATGGGAACTGCCACAGCCGTGTCAGGAGCTGTGGGCAACAGAGGGAAAGAGGCAGAGAACAATCTGAGTGGAGAAGAGTTTACACTCTGGTTCCCTTTGTCCCTGGGGGTCCCCCTGGCTTGCTGCACTCTCCACTCAGCTGAAGGCAGCCCACTTTGAATGTCCAAGCTTTGGGATCACACAGTTACCCAGAGCCCACCAGCTCCCTGGGGCACCACTCTGGGGACATGTTGGGAAATGCTTGTTATGGGGTCCAGCAACAACTGAAGGGCTGAAGCTCCCTGGGCAAGAAAAAAAGCACAAAATGGGTGGATAGCAGGGGTGCTTGCTACCTCATCTTGAATCCATGGTGAGGAGCGGTGACCCTGAAGGGGCTAACAGCCCAGCACCCTGGTCTCAAAAATCTCCCAGTACACTGGTGGCATCTGCTTCTGGGCTCATGAGGTAGAGAATCTACTCAAGAGTTTGGGAGCCTGCTGTCTGCCAGAGGTGGGGTGTGAGGGGAGGAAAGATAACACCCTTGGCTGCCCTTCCCAGGGTGCTCCAAATTCCTCGGGGGTGGAACACTTCTGAAATCTTGTTTCATCTTACTCTGCTCCACAACTTCTTGCCAGGGAATCTCCGATAGGTTCTGGCACTTTCCCCTAAGAATTACACCTGGTCTATATATATATATATTTTTTTTTTTTTTCATCTAAATCATTTCCTTTATTCTGAGATGATCTGGTGATCGATGTCTCCAGTCAGCCATCTCGCCTTAAATACTGACAGTGTTTCCTTAATGAATCTTTTATTCTACTTCCCTGTGGCAGATATAAATAATAACCTTTGTGGGACTCCAGGTCAACCTTTAACCAAAATTCTGGCTTACCCTTTTATGAGTCTAATCATTCACAAATAATACTTCATTCTTCAAATAATACTTCATATAATAAAGAGATAAATACCTTTTCCAGTGAAAATGTGTTTGGTGCCTAACACATTGTCAGGAACAACAAGCTAGGAAAAAATTACCCCTATTCTGCAGTATGCCTCCTGCCAAAGCCATCTTGAAACTTGCCTATTTTATAATCCATATATTTGCAAACTGAGTATGTAGATTTTTATTTATTTAAGTGGGAAGATGCCTTAGTCAATTTATGCTGCTATAGCAAATTATCTATGACGAGGTAATTTATAAACCATAGAAATGTATTGCTCATAATCCAAAATTAAAGGTACCAGCAGATTTAGTGTCTGGTAAGAGTCCGATGTCTGCTTCACATGCTCACATGGCAGACAGATCTCAGGAGTTTCCCCAAGCCTCTTTTAAAAGGCTATAGTTCTATTTATGAGAGTTGAGCACTCATGACTTAATTACTTCCAAAAGGTCCTACTATCACACTGGGTGTTATGCTCTAAGGCACAAATTTTTTTGAGGACATCAGCATTCAGACCAGAGCAAACCAAACAATTATTTATTTCCATCTATAAGGTGACTAATCCTAAAAATTAATTTTGGACATAACATTATCAACTTACAATACTGAAAGTTACTAATGTTTAAGTTAAAAGTCTACTTGATTTTTCAATCCTTCACATCACAGTTATATTTGATCATTACAGATACACTTATTTTCCAAAAGTGTCCCTCTGATCTTCCATTTTAGGCATTTACTTCTCCTGGGTCTGCCCAAAAGTTACAACTTGAACACTTCATTTCCATCTACTTTGGGGCAACTAATGTTCCAGAACCTTCTGCCAATCATAATTACCTGTTCAGGTCCTGTTGCCTCATTCTTGCTTAATAAATGAACTCCTACACAATCATAAATCAGCCTGATGTGTATATGTATTATGTCTCTCCATTTTTCACCTTAAATCAAGGAAGTACAAAGCACAAAGTGTAACTACAATTATAATCTAAAACACTCCTTCCTATTCCCACAAATACCACTCACTGCTGGTAATGTTTTTTGTCTACCTCAGCAAAGGTAGTAAAAAGAAATGCTTTTGTTTTCTTTTACAATGTTAATTATGGTAGTACAAAAAAATGGCTTAATAAATTATGATACATTAATATGAAATACTGCTATTTTGTTGCTAAAATCATACTTTTGAACATTTTTAATAATATAAAAAATTTTATAATACACCTTTAGCAAAAAGCAGTGCGTGAAATATTTTACAACATCCCCAATTTACGAATTTGTGTGTGATTTTCTGTTATTACACATTTTAAAAACATAAAAATGAATAAAAATATATTTTTGATCTCTAATTGGAAAAACAGAAAGGAAGGCTTTTTACTGAGACAGTTACTTTGGTTTAATATTTCTTTGGTTAGAAATCTCACAAGCAGTATAACTCGGTATATATAAAGTACAATTGTAACCACAAAAAACAACCCCTGTTTAAAAGAAAAAGGCTTTCATTTGATTAAACTTTGGCCAGAAACTATGAAGTCAACATCATAAAGGTGGACTTATTAGGTAAGAGGCAAGGTTTCCAGTGGAAAAAAAGTAAAATTATTTCCTAGCCCGGTTAAAGGTCTAACAACATACAGTATTTCACAAAAATATTGGCATTGGCAGCCTCAGTAATTAAGCCCTTCTTTAGTTTAAGTGAGAACTTGATACCTAAAGGGACATCATTCAGTGAAATTTCTGGCTAGGGTTGGCCCTTGTTAGCAAACCAAACCTGTGGCAATTCACACCTACACGTGAAAGCCAAGCTTGTTACTGCTTCCTGAGGTGAAAGTGGAGCTGCACTCCAAACAAAAGATAGCTCATTAGTTTAGCCAACCAAATACAGACATCAGAGAAACTGATTCTTGTGGTCAAAATAGTATTTGCCTGAAAGTCCATGAGAGTTCATGCTGTTATTGTAGGTTAAGGCATTCATAAAGTTATCCTTTCCCATAATGTTTAATGTATCATGTGGGAAAGCTTTTAATAAATTGATTTTCTTAAAATACTCTTAAAATTTTAAGATGTTATTTATTCCAAACAAAAGTATATTATGCCTTGTTATTTAAATACGTGAATATATGTATAATGCAAAAATGTCATTATAAAAAGCAGGGAACTTTGGGGGATAAGATTCTATATTCCTTCTTAAGATGACTTACTTGTTCATCGATCTTTATTCTCTCAGCTAAACTGGAGAGTGTCTTATTATGTTCTCTAAAAATCCAGCTGGAAATTTCCTAGGAATGGCATTTAATTTGTAGATTAATTTAGGGAGATACTTTCGTAATATTAATTCATTCCATCCAAGTACATGGAACATCACTCCACTTGTCCAGATCATCTTCTATGCCCTTGATTAAAGTTTTAACTTTTTATGCCTAAAAGACTTAGCTTTTTAGTTAAAGTTACTGCCTCTATATATTATGGGGTTTTTTAATTTTATGACTTGTTTTTAAAAATGTTTTAAAAGAGAGGGTGATGTGTCTTTTAAAAATAACACTTATCTTCAAGTAATGCATTGCAGTTACGGAAAATATTTATTCCCAAATAACAAAAAACACACAAATTTTCTATCAACAATACAATTTCTCCTTTTAGTATTATTTTTTGAAGTGTAAGAAATTTTCTGAAATGTGAAAATCTTGATCTGATGGGTGCAAAGCATAGAGCTGAGAAATATCTTCTTCAGATGAATTTCAAGACTACTATTTTTTCACTTGTCATCATTTTTTTAACATCTGTATTTCTTTTGCTTCTAACTTAAACCAATAGCCCGTAGCTATAAGGTAAACAATATATGAGGACAATGAGACTTAAAACTTTTTCAAGCTCAATGCTGCTGTGGAGCTGAATGGCCACTTGTTGGAGCATCCAAGGCCAGCTCCCTCTCATCTCCTGTAATCTTGACCTCAAATTCATCATGCACATTCACTCATTATAGACTTTCACATAGCTCCAATTCAAAAGAGTACAAAATTATCAACTACCTCCACATTCATTTTTATTATTAGAAATTAAATAGATGCAAAAGGATACAGCCAATCTGGAAGACAGTTTGGCAGATAGTTGCAAAACTAAACATAATTATGCTCCTTGGTAGTCCCCCAGTGAGTTGAAAACTTATGTGCACCCAAAAACCAATACACCAACATTTATAGAGGTTTTATTCATAAATGTGGAAAACAGCAGGCAACCAATATACCCTTGAACATGTGAACTGATAAATTAGTATATCCAGACAATGGACAGCCATTGAGTATGAAAAAGAAATGAACTATCAAGCCACGAAAAGCACGGAGAAAGTGTGTCACTGAGTGAAAGAACCAATCGGAAAAGTCTATATATACCGTATGAGCCCAACTACATGACATTCTAGAAAAGGCAAAGCCATGGAGGAAGTGAAATGATCAGTAGTGGCCAGAGAGTTGGGGGGGGGGGGGGGAGGGATGAGTAGGAAGAACGCAGAATGTTTTTTTAATGAAACTGTTCTGTACAGTATTATAGTGGTGGATACCAGCAGGGACACCACCCTAATGTTAATGCAAACTGTGGACTCAGGCTGGTAAGGACATGCCCAGGTTGGTTCATCAGTTGTAATAAATGAACTGCACTGGGAAAGCATGTGGTTTTTTTTGTTTTGTTTGGTCCCTAGGGCAATAGGTTTTCAAAGCTTTATTTTATTTGTGATTAACACACAATAATTATACATATGTATGGGGTACACAGTGAGGTATCAATACATGTAAACATTGTTTAATGATCAAAGCAAGATATTTAGCATATCCATTTATCATTTCCTTGTGATGTGAACATTCAAAATCTACTCTTGTAGTTATTTTGAAATATACAATATTGTGTCTATTGTCACCCTACTCTGCACTAGAACACCAGAACTTATTCCTCCTAACTGTAACTTTGTACCCATTGACCAATCTTTCCCCATCCCCTCTGCTTCTGTTGCATAGATGGTCATAAGTCAGTTTGAATTATTTTAAGCTTCTTTAGTTGCCTTAGAACTCTTTTGTTGATTGTAAAGCTAATAATACTCCCCTGTCTCAGAACTACTGTGCATGCTTACCCTATATTGTATGTACATATACAATAATGCAGAGAACTCTGTATCACCTGCCAGAAAGAAATTTAAGGCTCCAAAAGCAGGTAGGCAGTGCAGATCTTACTCTCCAAAGAGTGCCCTGTGTATGGAATCTGCAACAAACTCATCGAGTTCTCCTAGCTGGTTTGGTCTGGGTCATTATTTTGGTCTCTCAGCACCACCTCAGTTGGACGGTGGTTTTTCTATATGATCCCAGGATTTTACCAAAACATCCCCTGTACTTTCTCCAGCCCAAGGCAGACACTATTCCACTCTGTACCTCTATGACATCAGCTCCGTTAGATTCTACATATGTGACCACACAGGATTTGTCTTTCTGTGGCTGACGTATTCACTTAACTTAATGTCCTCTGGGCTCATCTATGTTGCTACAAATGCCAGAATTTCTTTTTTTACAATGGTTGAACAGTATTATCAGTATGTATATATAACACATTCTCTTTATCCATTCCTCTGTGTTGGATCTTGCATAGATGGTCATAAGTCAGTCTGAATTATTTTAAGCTGATTCCATATCTTGGTTAGTTTGAAAAATGCTTTAATAAACATGGAGGTGCATTTTTCTTTGATAAAATTATTTCCTTTCTTTGGATAATTGTCCAGTAGTGGGGTCACTGTATGGTATGTTAGTTCTACTTCTAGTTTTTTGATGAACCTCCGTACCATTCTCCATAATAGCTGTAGAAGTTCACATTCCTATCAACAGTGTACATGTATAAGTTCCCTGATCTCCACATACTGACCAACACTTTTTATTTTTTGTCTGTTTTAATAGTAGTCATCCCAATTAGATGATACCTCATTGTGGTAAGATTGTTTCTTTGCCATAGAGATGTCTGAGTTTCTTTTACATTTTGGATATTAATCCCCAGTCAGATAAGTAGTTTACGAATACTTTCTCCCCTTCTGCGTGTTCTCTTTTCACTATGCTGTTTCTTTGCACAGAAAAGCAAGAAAGCTTTTTAGTTTGCTATAATCCCACTTGTTTACTTTTGCTTTTATTGCCATGCTTTTGAAATCAAAGTAATGAAATCTTTTCCTAGACCAATGTCCTGAAGCATCTCTCTTATGTTTTCTTCTACAAATTTTTTATTTTATAGTTCTTACATTTAGGTCTGTGATTCATTTTGAGTTGATTTATGTACAGGATGAGAGGTGAGAGTGTGTGAATATCCAGTTTATCTAGCAACATTATTTGAAGAGACTGCCCTTTCCCCAATGAGTATTCTTGGCATATCTGTCAACAATCTGTGGATTAATCTCTGGGTTCTCTATTCTGCTCCAGTACCGTGATTTTCGGTCACCACAACTTTGTAATAGATTTTGAAGTCTAGTAGTGTTATGACTCCAGCTTTATTCTTTTGCTCAAAATTTCTTTGACTATTTGGGGTCCTTTGTGGTTTCATAAAAATTTTAAGGTTTTTTTTCTTTTTTTTCCATTTCTGTGAAGAATATCATTGGTATTGATAGGGATTACAATGAATCTGTAGATTGTTCAGGGCAGTATGATCATCTTAAAAACAATATTAATTCTTTTAATCCATGAACATGCTTTTTTTTAATTTATTGGTATCCTCTTCAGTTTCTTTTATCAGCACTGTATAGGGTGTTTTTTTTTTTTTTTTGTCTTTTGTTTTGTTTTGTCATAGTGTTCTTTCACTTCCTTGGTTAAATTCTTTCTTGCTTTTTTTTTTTTTTTTTAACTTGTAAATAGTATTGCTTTCTTCAATTCTTTTCCAGAATAGTTTGTTATTCATGTATAGAAATGTTACTAATTTGTTAATTTTGATTCTGTATTCTGAAACTTTACTGAATTTGTTTAACAATTCTAAGAGATTTTTAGTGGAGTCTTTAGGTTTTTCTATATAAAATATCATGACGTCTGAAAATAGGGACAATTTGACTTCCCCCCTTTCCAATTTGAATGTTTTCATTTCTTTCTTTTGCCTGATTGTTCTGGCTAAGACTTTGAGAACTATGTTGTATAAGAGAGAGGAGAAGAGGCATCCTTGCCTCCTTTCAGTTCTTAGAGGGGAAAAAAATATATTTCCCATTCTGTGTGATGTTAGCTATGTGTTTGTCATATGTGGCCTCTATTGTACTGATGTACCATATCTTGTCATGTGTAGTGCTCCCATATATAATATGCACCCACATTTTTGGCACAAACTTTTAGGAAAATACCCCATGAGAAAGTGGTGGGCTCTTGGCCAAGAGAAACACATCCAGGGAGGGCTAACGTTTTTCTGTTAATGTGTAAATTGCACAGCCCTCTTACAGCCACTCACTCTATGAAAGCTGCCCCTTCCCTCTCTCTCAGAAGCCCTTCCCTCTCTGTAGAGTTGGGAACTGTGGCCACAATGGTCAAGAGCACAGTCGGTGCAGTGGGAGCTTCTGAGCCTGCTCAGCCCTTGGACAGCCAGGGAGGTCCCTGGGGTCTGTGCAGGGTTCCAAGTCCCCTCTCTATGGCCAGGACTCAGGTTTCAATCCTTGCCCCACTTGGCCATGCCCCACCTCACTAGCCTTGCCAGCACCTCCTCCCCTGATCACAGTTCTCAGCCGAGGTTGCTCAGGCCTATTCCCACGGGATCCTAGATCCTCTCATACTGGAACCCAATGTGCCTGGTAGGCCAACACAAGAGGCATTGCAGCTCCAAGAGGCGGCCTGCTGGGCTACTCCTACTCCCAAGCCAAACCACCCATGTACATTGCACATCCTTATTTTTTCCTAAAAAATTTGGGCAAAAAGTACACATTATACATAACAAAATACAGTACCTTTCTTCTATATCTAATTCATTGAGAGTTTTTAGCATGAAGCAGTGTTAAGTTTTATCAAATACTTATTCTACATCTATTAAATTGATCATGTGGCTTTTGTCCTTCACCTATTGATGTGATGCATTGTTTTTATTTATATGTATATTAAGTCATCTTTGCATCCATGGGATAAATCCCACTTGATCATGGTATATTACCTTGTTGATGTATTGTTAGATTTTCTTTGCTAGTTTTTTGTTGAGGATTTTTATATCTTTGTTTATCAGGGATGTTGATAGCTTTCTTTTTTGTTTTGTCTTAGTCTAGTTTTGGTATCACGGTTAGGCTAACCTCATAGATGAAGTTAAGAAGAGCCCCCTGTGCTTCATTTTTATGGAATCTTTTGAGAAGTATTAATATCAATTCCTTAAAAGTTTGGTTAAATTCAGTGGTGAAGCTATCCAGTCTTGGGCTTTTCTTTGTGGAGAGATTGTTTACTACTGATTAAATGTCATTATTTGTTATTGGTCTATTCAGGATTTCTATCTCTTTGTGCTTCAATCTTGGCAGGTTATATGATTCCAGAAAGTCATCCATTTCTTCCAGATTTCATAAATTATTGGGGTATAGTTGTTCAGAATAGTCTCCAACAATAATTTGTATTTCTCTGGTATTCATTGTGACATGTCCTATTTTTCTGATTTTTTTTTTTTAATTTGGGCATTCTTTTTAGTTTCTTCTTCATTACTCTAGCTAATGGTTTGTTGATTTTATCTTTAAAAAAATTAATTTTTGTTTCATTGATCTTTTGTATTTTTAGTCTCAATTTTTATTTCAGCTCTTATCTTTATCATTTCTTTTCTTCTATGATTTTTGATTTTGTTGTTTTCCTAATTCTTTGAGATTCATCATTAGGTTGTTTATTTGAATTCCTTCTGTGGTATTGATACAGGCATTTGTTACTATCAACTTGCCTCTTAATATTGCTCTTACTGTGTCCCACAGGTTTTGATATGATATGCTTCTATACTTATTTGTTTCAAGAAACTTTAATTTTTATCATTATTATTATTATTATTATTATTATTTTATTAAACCATAGCTGTGTACATTAATGAGATCATGGGGCACCATACACTGGTTTTATAGACCATTTGACACATTTTCATCACACTGGTTAACATAGCCTTCCTGGCATTTTCTTAGTTATTGTGTTAAGACATTTACAGTCTACATTTACTAAGTTTCACATATACCCTTGTAAGATGCACCGCAGGTGAAATCCCACCAATCACCCTCCCTCTGCCATCCTCCCCCCTCCCTTCTCTCCCTTTCCTCCTTTCCTCTATTCTTGGGTTATAACTAGGTTATAGCTTTCATGTGAAAGCCATAAATTAGCTTCATAGTAGGGCTGAGTACATTGGGTACTTTTTCTTCCATTCTTGAGATACTTTACTAAGAAGAATATGTTCCAGCTCCATCCATGTGAACATAAAAGAGGTAAAGTCTCCATCTTTCTTTAAGGCTGCATAATATTGCATGGTGTACATATACCACAGTTTATTAATCCATTCCTGGATCAATGGGCACTTGGGCTTTTTCCATGACTTAGCAATTATGAATTGGGCTGCAATAAACATTCTGGTGCAAATATCTTTGTTATGATGTGATTTTTGGTCTTCTGGGTATATACCTAGTAGAGGAATTATAGGATTGAATAGCGGGTTGAGTTTTAGATTTCTAAGTGTTCTACAAATATCTTTCCAAAAGGAATGTATTAATTTGCATTCCCACCAGCAGTGCACAAGTGTTCCCTTTTCTCCACATCCACACCAACATCTCTGGTCTTGGGATTTTGTGATATAGGCTAATCTTACTGGAGTTACAGGATATCTCAAAGTAGTTTTGATTTGCATTTCTCTGATGATTAAGGATGATGAGCATTTTTTCATATGTCTGTAGGCGTTGCACCTGAACTTTTTAGAGAAGTTTCTCATCAGTTTCCTTGCCCAGCCTGCAATGGGATCACTTGTTCTTTTCTTGCTTATACATTTGAGTTCTCTGTGGATTCTGGTTATTAAACCTTTGTCGGAGACATAACCTGCAAATATCTTCTCCCATTCTGAGGGCTGTTTGCTTGCTTTTCTTAGCGTGTTCTTGGCGGTGCAGAAGCTTTTTAGTTTGATCAGGTCCCAGTAGTGTATTTTTGAAGCTGCTTCAATTGCCTGGGGGGTCCTTCTCATAAAATACTCGCCCAGGCCAATTTCTTCCAGGGTTTTCCCTGCACTCTCTTCTGGTATTTTTATAGTTTCATGTCATAAGTTTAAATCTTTAATCCAGTGAAAGTCTATCTTAGTTAATGGTGAAAGGTGTGGGTCCAGTTTCAGTCTTCTACAGGTTGCCAGCCAGTTGACCCAGCACCATTTGTTAAATAGGAATCTGTTTCCCACTGAATGTTTTTAATTGGCTTGTCAAAGATCAAATAACGGTAAGTAGCTGGATTCATCTCTTGGTTCTCTATTCTGTTCTAGACATCTACTTCTCTGTTTTTGTGCCAGTACCATGCTCTTTTGATCACTATCAATTTATAGTATAGTCTGAGGTCTAGTAGCGTGATTCCTCCTGCTTTGTTTTTATTTCTGAATAATGTCTTGGCTATTCAAGGTTTTTTCTGATTCCATATAAAACAAAGTATTATTTTTTCAAGATCTTTAAAGTATGACAGTGGAGCTTTAATAGGGATTGCATTAAAATTGTATATTGCTTTGTGTAGTATAGACATTTTAACAATGTTGATTCTTCCCAGCCATGAGCATGTTATGTTTTTCCATTTGTTAACATTTTTAGCTATTTCATTTCTTAGAGTTTCATAGTTCTCTTTATAGAGATCTTTCACATCCTTCATTAGATAAACTCCCAAATATTTCATCTTCTTTGGAACTACTGTGAATGGAATGGAGTCCTTAACTGTTTTTTCAGCTTGACTATTGTTGGTA
>CAUYPK010011388.1:0-18761 GCA_963574355.1 Loris lydekkerianus | reverse complement strand
GTTCTGCCCCACCCACCACACTCCCCAGACCTCTCGCCAACTGACTACCATCTTTTCAAGCACTTTGATAACTTTCTCACTGGTAGAACCTTTGCCAATCAGGACCTAGCAAAAACGGCCTTCGTTGACTTCATTGAATCCCGAGCACCCAATTTTTATGCTGACGGAATTAATCGACTTGTGTTACGTTGGCAAAAGTGCACTGATTCAAATGGCACTTATTTCAATTAAATTGAATAAATATTCACTGAGATATTACAGTTTAAAGTAGACTTATAAAAACGGACAAAACTTTTGAAATGTTTAGCTTCAGGGACCATGTGCTTAACTACTATATTGTACTATACTAATACTATACTATACTATATACTATACCATACTATACTATATATGCTATAGTATGCACTATTTTTCCTTCATAGCATAGGAAAGCTAGTTCCTGAACTTTTTCCAGGTTGTAGACTATATGGAGGTGGATGTGAGATCAGAACAGAAAAGGGACAAAAATCTTCTCATCTCTCAGTCCAGAACTATTGAGATGAGCGTGCTTAGCACAGTAACTATAGCCATTGCAGGGTCAGGAAAATATTTGCCTCATTCACATTATAACTTGTATCACCTAGAGGTGGTTAAGGAAAGAACTTTAAGAGGATCTGCATTGACAGAATTGGACAAAGGTCACTGGGCACATCCCTATAGTCCCAGCTAAGTAGGAGGCTGAGGCAGGGGAAGATCTTTTGAGGCCAGGAGTTTAAGGCTGTGCTGTGATTGCACCTGTGAATAGCTACTGCACTCCAACGTAGGCAATGTAGTAAGACCCTGTTCTCAAAAAACAAACAAAATATAAACGGTGACTCACACCTGTAATCCTAGCAGTCTGGGAGGCTGAGGTGAGTAAATAGCCTGAGCTCAGGAGTTCAAGACTGGATTAAGCAAAGCAAGACCCTGTCTCTGCAAAATAGGAAAACTAGCCTATTTTAACCTGTATTGTAGCAGGTGCCTGTAGTCCCAGCCACTTGGGAGGCTGAGACAAGAGGGTTGTTTGAGCTCAAGAAGGTTGAAGTTGCTGTGAGCTGTGATTTCACATCACTCAACCCTGGGATGACTGAGTGAGACTCTGTTTCAAAAAAAAAAAAGAAAAGAAAAGAATTTGGCAAAGATCACTCCTGACCCCACTTCATTTCCTTCAGTTCCTGTGTGATTGTTTTTTGCTGACCAGGTGCTGGGTCAGATCCTCTTGCCACACTTTTCCCTCCCAATGTCTCATCCCAATTAGATTCTAGTGTTTTCAGTCTGTTCAGAGGGAGTTCAGGTATCCAAGGACCCTGGTTGTAGAAGTACCTGCCTTTTCCTTACTAATTTTGTTTTCTTTAGCTCCTTTCTCTCTTTAGTTTTCTTTCTGACTTCTCTCAGAGCTTCCTACACCAGATTGGACCTAATGAATAAATGATGTTCAGACCTCCATCTCCTCCAATGGCTGCTCATGTAGGTTACAGCTCTTTAAAAATTAAAAGGCATATGAGAAGAGCATGGGCAAAGAAGAGCCAAAATATTCACCCACTTAAGTGGAGAAACAGCTAGGCCAGTACCCAGGGATGTCAAATTAAAGGAGCTTGAATGCAGAAAATATCCTGGGGTGAGGTAAAAGTTGTGTATAGAAGGCAAAAGGAAATAGAGTGAAGACTTTTGTGCTCTAAGGGATGGATGGGTTTCCTCTGGGGGAACAGCTCTGTTGTTTGTTTCCTTAGATTTTCATGTGCTGCTCAATATAGCAGTCACTAGTCACGCAAAGTTATTAAAGTTAAATTAATTAAATAATTAAAAATGTGGGGCTGAGCACAGTGGCTCATGGCTGTAATCCCAGGACTCTGGGAGGCAAAGGAGGGCAGATTGCCTGAGCTCTGGGGTTTGAGATCAGCCTGAGCAAGAGCAAGACTTCCGCTCTACTAAAAATAGAAAAACTAGCCTGGTGCTGTGGTGGGTGTCAGAGGATCACTTGAACCCATGAGTTTGAGGTTGTTGTGAGCTATGATGCCACAGCACTTTACTGAGGGTGACAAAATGAGACTCTGTCTCTAAATAAATAAATAAATAAATAATTTTAAATAAATAAATAAAGAAAATAAAAATGTATTTCATCAGTAGGTATATTCTAGAGCTCAACAGCCACAGCCACACTGGTAACTGTATCGGACAGCACAGATAAAGAATATTTCCGTCATCATAGAATTATTTTGGATAGTACTGGATTAGGGGTATTAAGGTATCAGGAGGGAATGCATATGTTCTGGCCCTTCCACCATCCAATCTCTAAGAGGCCTTGGGTATAAGTTATCTACCCTCTCCATGCCACTGCCATTCTCATATCATGTATCAGTAGCCAGATTGGGGACACAAACAACTATGATCAAGTGCTCCCTGGTCTCTCCATTCCTTTCTCCTGCCCTCTGGCCTGCTCTTGTCCTTGATCCAACCACTCCAGCTCCTGGAAAACAAGCTGCAAAAGAAACTTTTCCATTAACTTTGACCTAGTTTCCTGGTCATAGATTCAATTGGGTGGAGCCACTAAATTCTTGAACAGGTGAAGGGTGGGGGATTCAAGTGAGAGTCACTGTGGCAAATAGAGCTAGGGACTTTCATGGTGGTAATGAAAAACAGAGACTCAGAAAGCCAGGAGAGAGCTGTGGAGAATGAAAGATAAATGAAAAATGAAGATTGAAATGGGAAAGGATCTTTTCAATCTCATTGTTCAACTCATTTATTTTATGTAGAACTTCTGGGAGCATGATACTTGAAATTAGTTTGTGGACACCCATAGCAAAGCCAATCCTCAAATAAAAGCCAGGACTACATCTGTCTGCAAGTACTTAAATTAGCTAGAAATCAAATAATGCATGGACCTCAACCATCCCAGGGTTTCTCACCTGTCACTCCTTCAATTAAAGGGAGCAGCCAGGTGCGGTGGCTCACTCCTGTAATCCTAGCACTTTGGGAGGCTGAGGCTGGAGGATCACTTGAGGCCTGAGCAAGAGCAAGACCTCATTTCTACAAAAAATAGAAAAACTAGCTGGACATAGTTCAGGCCTGTTACTCCCAGCTACTCAAGAGGCTGAGGCAGGATTGTTTTAAGCCCAGGACCTTGAGGTTGCATTGAGCTATGACCATGCCACCACACTCTAGCCTAGGCAACAATGGACACTGTCTCAACAAAAAAAGTGGAATTGTAGAATTAATCTGCAATTATGACCCTACAAGGAAGAAAGAGGAAGGGATAAGTGTGGGGTTGAATATTTGGCAAACATTTACTGTTATTATATACTTGGATAGGATTGTTTTTTGAGAGTTTCATTTTGTTGGCCTTGGTAATGCTGTGGCATCGTAGCTCTCAACCTCAAACTCTTGGGCTCAAGTCTCAAGTTCAATCCTCTTGCCTCAGCCTCCTGAATAGCTGGGACTACAGACACCCACCACAATACCCAGCTATTTTTAGAGCCAGGGTCTTGTTCTTGTTCAGACTGGTCTCAAACTCCTGAGCTCAAATCAGGCCATCCTCTGCCTCTGCCTCCCAGAGTGCTAAGATTACAGGGGTGTGCAACTGCACTCGGCCCAAGAATTTTATACTTGTAATTCTTAAGTCCTGAAGTTATCCTTGTCAGCATATAAACCTGCACTCTTACATCCCCTCACAAACATTTCCCTGTATTTCAAGAAATCATGATCCACTCCTTATGTGGTGAAATTTAACGATTAGCTATGGATTTGGAAAAAACTACCTTAGGCCACTGGAAGATCCCAGGGAAAGAAGACCAAACATAGCCCCAATTCCTTCCCTCTTCACCCCTCCAATCCCCACTTTAATGACATTTGTTGAGTCAACAGGGAAAATGTTCTTTCCATGGGATTTTTAGTAGTATGGAGTGTGAAGTAAAGGCAAGCTTCACTTAACAGGCACACCTTCTAATAATCTCTCCAATTCCATCTCAGACAAGAGAAAGAAAAACATTTGTCATTAAAAAACCTTTTATTTATTTATTTTTTTTAACAAAGAATAACCCCATCTAGGGTGAAAATATATCTGGTTAAGTACAAAATATAGTTTTTTATCATACAAAAAGATAATTAAAAACAAAAACAAACCATTGTCAGCCTATACTTTCTGGCTGTAATGATTCTCAGCAAGGGTGGAGCTCAGTGCTCTGACACAGGACAGTGGACAAAGTGCTATGGCTGAGAGTGACTGACCAAGTATTGGCAGCTGCAGTGAGAGAGGAGCTAATATCCCTATCTCCTAACACTGGGCAGGAAGGGAGTTTGGGGGGCTTTTGTGAAGACTTGCCCTCTAGTTTCTCATGGCAGTGTCTGGAGGTTCTGATCAGTGTTGGGTGTCTTGATCTAGAATTCCTCCATGGGTTTTGGAGAAGTTACAATGGGCAAGGCTGACAGCAGTAGCCCTTTTATATAATTAAAGTGTTAGAATTATATAATATTGTACACTGGGACAAAGTCTCAAAAGTGTAACACTTCTTTTTTTGTCATTGTGCTTACCCCTAGAGACATAGTAGACCAGTTTTAGCTTATATTTAAAAGGAAAAAGAACAAAAAATTTGACAGACACTAAAGTGCTAAGAACATTACCTTAGAATAAATTCCAAGGACTCACATGAAAAGAAAAACACATTCTCCCATATGAAAATGTTTACAAAAAAAGAATACAGTGCAACAGGCTCTAAAAATGGCTTTTAAGACCTTTGGTGAGATAGTTACTATTGCTTTAAGCCAGGTTAAGGTGTATTTTCTAAACAGAGACAACCTTAGAACAGCTTCCCTTTAATTCAGTGGTTCTCAACCTTCCTAATGCCACAGCCCTTTAATATAGTTCCTGTGGGTCATGACCCACAGGTTGAGAACCACTGCTTTAAATTCACAGGGAAAGCTCTTTCCAAAGTTCAAACCAAACTAGCCCTGGAAGGTTTTTTTCTATAAGTATAAAAAAAAAAAGGGGGGGGGGGGAGATACACAAATTTTAAGAACCTTCTTTCCCAAAGTTTTGGCCACGATTTTCCTTCTCGTTCTCCTAGTTTTGCTAAATTGGCTCTGTTCCACAAGGCATAGTTAAAGGTCCTATGTTGTTATAATAATCCATAAAAATCCTCCAAAAAAATCTTGAGAAGACTGTGTCAGGAGACCATTTCTACCCGACTCGTAACTACTAAAAATGCCTCCACTTTTTCAAGATCTGGGAAAAAAAATGGATGGGCAAGAGTTTTTTTTAGCTTGTTTTAAAACCCATCCAGCTAACACCACTATATCACAACATTGGCCCTGGCTGAAGATAAATCCACACCCGTAAGGCCCAGGAGACTGCCTGCTGATCATTTCCCACATTAGGAAGTCAGAGGCTGTGGTGGATCCACACCCCACTATAGAGACTATTTGGTCTCTTTAAAAAAGTGAAGAATCCAGGAAGAGAGGCAGAAAAGAAACAAGTAGACACAGCTGCTTCTTTTCTTCTACATGCTCACTGCACATTGTTGTTGAAAATGCAGGGATCCACCTGGAGGAAGAAAGAGACCCTTTTAGTTTAGGTAACAACTACAAGAAAAAATTAGTTTGGCCATCCAAGTCCACTTCATATAGAAGGTTCAGGACAAATGTAATGGTAAAAATGACAATTCTCACCTCTGTATAAGTCGGTGGTGGCATGAACTTGAACTCAGGAGCATACATAAAAATAGGGCTGTCTTGAGAGCCATCCATGTCATCTAGCAGAGGAGTGGTGGGGCTCTCCAGTCGGTGATCTTCAGGAATGATATCCATATAGCAAGGAGGAGCTAAAGGGAGAAAGTATGTAGAGATAAGAAGCCTGACCAAAAGATGCTGGACCTTCACAGTTTTACAAACCCAAGCAGACCAAAGGGGAAGAAAAGATATTAGGTCTGGCTCACCTTCTGGGGTATCAGGGATGTTTAGATCTACCCAACTCATCTCAGAGCTGGTCCGGCTGGCCATGCTGGATGTTCGGCTGCTTAGACCTGATCTGCTGCCAATTACCAATGGCAAGTCAAGGATCACTTTCTTTGAGCCAGGAACACTAACATATATCTAAAAAGGAAGATGGCAGTTTTGTTGGACGAGAGGTCTGGAGAAAACCCAACTGTTAAGGTAACAGATAAACAATTTGTTTCCTATAGCCCCATCCACTCACCAGTAAAGAATATTCAACTCGAAGAATGTTGCAACCCAAGATAGATGGTCTGATCTTCTGTACCCGAAGGCTCTTGCCACGCCATGATGCACATGTCCCTGAGATAATATGATTGCCTCTGACCGATGATAACTTCTGAGTCAGCACCTTGGTCTGGCCATTGGCAAGGTAAGTGTGGCGGGCAACAATGGCAGCTTTGGGGACCACAATTCGAGAACATGTATTCTCAAAATCAGCATGGATGGAAATGTCATCACCTAGCAGACAGATAAAAACTTACTAACACTAAGAATAGTTTATGATATTTCCTTGCCCCAGCCCTGTGCCCTCACATCCAAAACCCGAGTGTCTATTATTATCTGTCCACCATTTTAATTGAGCACTAGGTTTTTACCTTCACAGAATCCTTTTCTGTCAATTCGAGCAGAGACAGATACCCGCCCATCAGGAATGAACATGCAGGAAACTTTCTTCTCCTTTTTAGCAGACACAGGTGCCTACACAGAATGAGACCAAAAAAAAGTTTTGAGATGCCCAAGCACTTCATTTATCATCCCTGTGACCCAGAAAAACAGAATCTTAAAATGAACCTCACCATTAAATCAGGGGTATTGACATCCACCAGATCCATCACTTCAAAGCTTTTCTTTATTTCTTGCGTTGGCTGGCTGGGGCGATCAAGAAAAGCCTTTACCCAGTAGTCTACACATCCGTATTTTCCTTTGAAAGATGTTCCCAGAGGCCTGTGTCAAGAAAAACAATTTTTAAATGCTATTCAGGAACTGAAAGTGATAAAAGAAAGACAAAATATTTGGAGACAGAAGAGTCCACATACGCATTTAGTTGATACCTACCCCTGAGGAAGCTCAAAGCCGAACTTGTACTCATACTTGTTTCCAGGTCTCATGATCACCATCTCATTCTCACCTGAAGGGAGAGAAAAGTGAGCAACCTTTAGGTTTCTTGTTACACTTAAAATGCAGCTGTGTGATAAAAGAAAGCTGAAGTAACAGGCAAAAGTATTATAACAGGACAGTTTCATCCCTTATGTTCTTAAATTAGAGATTCTGATGCTTTGGGGGGGAGGAAAACGACAGTTGCAAAGCCCTATAAAATTGAAACGCTCACCCAGGTGTTACCCTACTAACATCTCCAACAGAAAGCAAAGCAAGAATAAGCCACTTAGACATAGAAGAGCCTTTAAATAGCTCATGCATCACTCCTCAAGGACCACCTTTAAGTAGGACAAATGCCCTAAGAAATTGTTCAAATCATCACCCTTGGGGAGGAGAATAGGGCAAATGTTTGCAGATTAAAATTAAAGAGGAAGCAACACGTAATTCAAACCAAACTGAACAATTTAAAACACTTAGTACAGGTTCTAGTAATTCCTTTCAATTCTCTTCTCTCATCAGCTTTCCCCTTCCAACACTGAACTGAGCAAGTACCTGTTGGCTGGTCGTCCAGGAAAAGCGTGTCTTCGTAGCGTAGATAGTCCAAGGTCTGCTTGCACTGCTGGGATCCCTGCATCCAGAGGACTTTAGCCACTCCGCAAGCCAAGATCCTAACGGCTTTGACTCGAGTTACTTCACACACCTCCACTATCACCCGTCCGGCTACCTTCTCGCCACTGCCATACACCTTTTCTGGATCGTTAAAGACCACCTCAAAAGACTTGATCTTCTTGAACATCACCATGATTGGGCTGAGTTGGCTCAAGAGTCAGAAACGGGAGTGAAACAAAAAACCAAAACCCCCAAATCCAAAAGACCCTTTGCAGTAAATTATCCCACGCTTCCTAAGGAGTGAGCGTGTCCTTAAACAGCTTGGGCTTAAAAACAAGATTTAAAGACGCCCACAAAGAAATCTTAACTATTAAGTTTTCAAAAAAGTGTCCAAAATTTTTAAGCTGCTGGTTAGCCAAAATATTTCAAGAAAAGAAACAAAATAAAATAAGGTCTTTCTTTCTTTTCTCCCTAACCGCGAGAGAAAAGAAAATCCAGATCTCAGTAAAAAAGAAAGAAGGCAGCAAGTAGGAGGAGAGGAGCGAATCTCTACCAGGAGCCGGAAACTGGCCTATATAGTAGCCCGTCTGCGGAACCACGCGAGCACCGGCCTGGAGGCGCGTGCTGCCCTCGTGCACAGCCATCCCATTGGCTGTCCGGTCCCCGTTTACCAGGAGTCCGGCCAATGAACAAGCTTTCAGAGGCGCGTGGACACGGTGTGCTCCTGGCGCGGAAAATGGTTGTTGTGCTTAGTTGCTACCCGCGGGAGGGGGGGTCGGGGGTGGTGGATTGACTCCCCCCCAAAAAAACAACCTATCTAGGGCGAGTGGCCAGCGGAGGGCGGGTGTGGACGCTTCTGGTTTAGGAGCAGTGTTTTTGAGGTAAAAGGAAAGTGCTTCTGAGGGGATTTCATGCCTGATCTTAGCCAGTGGGATAAGTTCAGAGACAGCCATTTATTCCCGGCTTAGAAGTGACAAGTCTGAAAAACAATCCCGTAGCCCTTCAAGGTTAGGGTGGCGGGGCGCAGGACATGCCGTTGGGACTGTGCGGGAGGATCTCCTTTGTCTGTCTTTTACCCGCATCTCTTTTAAAAACAAAAAACTGGCTTCTCTGAAAGAAAGGCGAACTTGCCCCCAATTTCTGATGGGTTTTCTCCCTCCCCTTCTAGCCCCTGGGGCCCTGATGTTGACTTGCTGCGTTGTTCTCGCCCTGTACCCTCCGCTCGGTTCTCTCTGTTCTCCGTGACGGAAATGGTAAGGGCGTGCTCACATCCTACTGCTTATCCCCTCATCTCTGAAGTTTCACCTGCAGAGTTGGGGAACACTTTGTTTATGTTCCGTTTACCTTATTACCTCTTCAGTAAGGTGTGTTCTTTAGGCTCTGGTTGTCTCTCACTTCCTGCTTCTCCAGAAAAGGAAAGGAAAAAACAAGGTTGCTCCCCCCCTCCCCTTACTTTCACTCTTTCTTGTCTTCACTCTTTGTCTTTACCTTCCCCCAACTCACTAAATCAAATGTACATCCGTAAGTCTGGTTAAAAGCAAGAAAGTCCTGTTTCTAACCAAGTTGTCAGGGACCAGGTGGCTGTACACCTGTTTGAGGGATTAGTGTTTTATCTTTTCAAAGTTTTTTTCCTAAGCTATTTAGAAATCAGTAAGAAGGGCAAGAGAAGAAACGGGGCTACAAGGGATTCCTGATTCCTCATTCTTGGTTGGTTTCATTTGGGTGTCAAATGGATTTCTCCTTGCTGGCTGTGAGATGCCTTAGGAACTGACTCCTGAGAAATTATTCCTAAATATAATGTAAAAAATTGTATGCAGAGGTGCAGGGATTATTTCTCCTTTTCTTTGATTCCTAGACTCTTTCCATTATCTGTGTGGGGTGTCAGGAGATTATTACCTCATTCCTTGTACTGGAAAGAGGAAGATAATGTCCCCACGATTGAGATAGGGAAGTGAATTTGAACATAATGAAATTCCTATCCTCTCAGCAAAAAGAAATCTATTCATTACTATTAAGGATCCTTCTTCCTTCCTCATACACCCTAACTGGGTTGACACCCTAAGGCTAACAAGTTACAACTCAACCTCTATGTTAAGCAAGCTCAAGAATGAGGCATCAAGATTCTCTTGGAAAACATACACACCACTACACCTCTGGAACATGTTGATCCTTAGGGTGTGTGGGTTAGAGGTGGCACCACCCTATTCTAGAAAGTTAACCAACTAGGCTTGACATATTTTCTGTAGGTCAGCAATATTGGTACAGTTACAGGGAGCAGAGGAGGTTAGGACTCTGACTAAAATAATTTTTTTTCTTTTTTTTTGGAGGCAGAGTCTCACTTAGTTGCTATGGCATCACAGCTCACAGCAACCTCAAACTCTGGGGCTTAAGGATTTCTCTTGTCTCAGCCTCCCAAGTAGCTGGGACTATAGGCGCCCATCACAACTTCCCAGCTATTTTTTAGTTGTAGTTGTCGTTGTTTAGCAGGCCCGTGGCTGAGTTTGAACCCACCAGCCCCAGGGCATGTGGCTGCGCCCTAACCACTGAGCTATGGGCACTGAGCCAGCAACCTCAAACTCTTGGGGTCAAGCGATTCTCTTACCTGTCTCCCAGGTTGCTGGGACTACAGGTGCCTGCCACAACGCCTGCCTACTTTTTAGAGACAAGGTCTCTGTCTTGCTCAGGCTGGTCTTGAACTCCTGAGCTGAGGGGATCCCCCTGCCTCAGCCTCCCAGAGTGCTGGGATTATAGGCCTGACCCAGCCCTGCCCTTTTTTTCTTTTTTCTTTTTTTTTTTTTGAGACAGTCTCACTGTGTCCCCCTAGGTAGAGTGCCATGGCATCATCATAGCTCATATCAATGTCAGTCTCTTAGGCACAGGTGATTTTCTTGCCTCAACCTCCCCAGTAGTAGCTACCACTACAGGCACCTGCCACAATGCCCAACTAGTTTTTCTATTTTTAGTAGAGACAGGATCTCACTCTTGCTCAGGCTACTCTCCAACTCCTGAGCTGAAGGGATCCTCCTGGCTCGGCCTCCCCGAATGCTAGGATTATAGGCATGAGCCACTTCCTCCCCCATCTAACTAAAATAATTTTATAAATTCAAAATTGTGACTCTGGGGGAATTTTTAGTTTGATGGGTATGAAAGTGTACATAAATATGAAACATTAAAATGTTTATGGTGAAATACATGAATCAATTTGTTAAATAATGTGATATGTAATGGCATACATTTTGAGAGAATAGGAGCAGAACTAGCTAGTAGTGGATCAAGGTGGTGGTAAATTGGGTCATCTAAGAGAAAAGAGACTGGTATTATTTATTTGTTTCTATGAAGTACTGAAATTTTGAGTTTGTAAAAATCCTATGACAGTTCTCTTATTCTAAGTTTCTCCCTTGGGCTCCGGTTTCTTGTTATACTATTTTGCAGAGCTCAGAAGAGACCACTTGTTTTCTCTGTGTTATGTCTGGATTCCCTTGAATGCCAAAAAACTATTTAGCTTTGGCAGTAGCAGCTGCTTACCAGATCAGTAGCCAAGGCATGCTCTGAAATGGAGCCCTCCTGGACAGAGTTGTTTACAAACTTTGACCTTATAACACTATATTCTGGTAAAAATCTACCCCTGATTTTTTCTTTCTCAGGTCAAGGAAAGAAAAAAATCTTGTAAATTCTTGCCCGGAGAAAAAAGTATCAATACTTGGGGGTTTGGGAAAAAAGAGCAGGCCAAGGAAGAACAGAAAAGGGGACTCAGTCCAAGAGTTTTGCAAGTTAAATCATCTTTACCTGCCCCCCTTCCCCTTCAATTCCAATATCAACAGGAAACAAAGTGGTAGTGCTGCTTGTTTGCTTTACTGGAGATGACAGAGTAAAGCCAGAGCTTTCAGGGAGGGAAGTGCCCTCAGCACTGTGTTGCTGGTTTGAGACAAAGCACTGATGGCATTTCTCTTTTCTTTAAAGTCTGGCCTGACAAACATTTAGAACTCTATAATAAAGACTTACAGTTCTACTGCAAAACAACTTCTTTTTTGTCCTTTTAATCACCTATGTCACCTCTACTCTTTACTTTTTACCTGTATCCACTTCCCTTTCCCATTTCCCCTAAGGAATGTTTCAACCAGTGTGCCATGAAAAATTTTAAATACCATTAATTAACTTTCAAAAGAAGTTCAAAGCACAGTTAAGTATATTCTTTTTTTTTCCTTCTCTTTTTTTTTGATCAACAATTTAAGTGTGCAGGGGAAGTATAACTATAGGTTCAAGCGCACTGTGAGATAAAAAAAGGTTGAAAAACACTGGTTTAGTGGCAAATAAGTGAAAGTGGAATTCAAGATTGTTTCCAAGTCTTAGATAAATAATCATATAGCATGTTAGAGTTCAAAGTGACTTTTAAAGTAATTGCCATTTATTAGGCCAGGTGTAGTTGCTCACGCCTGTAATCCTAGCACTCTGGGAAGCTGAGGCAGGAGGATCCCTTGAGTTTAGGAGTCCAAGACCAGCCTGAGCAAGAGATCTTGTATTTAGGTCTGTATTTAGGTCCTACAAAAAATAGAATAAATTAGCTGTGGGTTGTGCCAGGCACAGGTAGTCCCAGCTACTCCTCAGGAGGTTGAAGCAGGAAGACTCCCAGGAGTGTGAGGTTTCTGTGAGCTAGGCCGATGTCAGAGCACTCTAGCCTGGGCAACAGAGCAAGATTCTGTCTTAAAAAAAAAAAAAAAAAAGCCCTTTCTCCCTTTCTCTGCCATTGTGGTGTGTGTCATTGACTCTGTTTCTCCCCATATCTTCTCTCAAGACTTTGGCCAGGAGACAAAAGCAATAGCTGGGGGTGATGGCTCATGCCTGTAATCCTAGCACTCTGGGAGGCCAAGGTGGGTGGATTACTGGAGCTCATCAGTTCAGGACCAGCCTGAGCAAAAGCAAGACCCCATCTCTACTCAAAATAGAAAAACTGAGGCAAGAGCTCCTGGGCTCAAGAGATTCTCTTGCCTCAGCCTCCCAAGTAGCTGCTGGGACTACAGGCATCTGCCACAATATCTGGCTATTTTTAGAGATGAGGTCTTGTTCTGGCTCAGACTGGTCTTGAACCTGTGAGCTAAGGCAATCCACCCGCCTCAGCCTCCCAAGTGCTAGAATGATAGGCGTGAGCCACCTTGCCTGGCTATTGTCAAGTTTCTTTCTTTTTTTATGTTTTGAGACAGAGTCTTACTATGTCGCCCTCAGTAGAGTGCTGTGGTGTCACAACTCACAGCAACCTCAAACTCTTGGGCTTAAGCGATTCTCTTGCCTCAGCCTCCCAAGCAGCTGGGACTACAGGCACCCACCACATGGCCTGGCTTTTTTGTTGTTGTTGTTACAGTTGTCGTTTAGCAGGCTGGGGCAGGGTTTGAACCTGCCTGCCTTGGTATACGTGGCCTGTGCCCTACCCCCTGAGCTACAAGCGCCACTCTATTGTCAAATTTCTTTTCTTTTTTTTCTTTTTTTTTTTTTTTTTTTGAGACAGAGTCTCATTACATCACTCTCGGTACAGTGCTGTGGTGTCACAGCTCACAGCAACCTCTAATTCTTGGGTTTAAGCAATTCTCTTGCCTCAGCCTCCCAAGTAGCTGGGACTACAGGCACCCGCCACACCACCTGGCTATTTTTCTGTTGCAGTTGTCATTGTTGCTCAGCTGGTTCAGGCTGGGTTCAAATCCTCTAGTCCTGGTATATGTGGCTGGTGCTGCAACCACTGTACCATGGGTGCCGAGCCTACTGTCAAATTTCTTAAGAGAATAATCTAGCTGCCCCTATTGGCTAGAACTTTTCTCTTTGTAATCTGGCTTCTGGTCACTCTGAAATGGTGTTTTTTAAGTTTCCAGAGGAAACTAGAGTAGCTTTTTTAGGCCTTATTTTCTTTGACTTCTGTGTAATTTGAAACTGTTGTCTTTTAAAAAACTTAAACGCTTATCCTGACATTTGGACTTCATCCTTTTCTCCTTTGCTCACAATTATTTTTTCCCTCTGAAAGCTTTTCTCCAGGGCTTGTCCTTGGCCCTCTCCTCTTTTGGTCTTTAGTTGCCCATTTGTACATCATTCCCTATAAATGACTTTATTTATAGATTTATTTATGTGTGTGCGTGTGTAAATGGCTTTAAAAATTACTATACCTTTAGCCTGTCTCCGAGGTTCTAGCTGATATCACAAAGCCAACTTGTCCAGTAATAAATTTATAATTTTCCCCTGGAGTTCAAACTCATTTCTTGTTATTTTTTTAAATGGAAACATTATATATTATCCCATCAAGGTTTAAAATCTAGGAATTGCCTTTAATTCCTTCCTTACATTCCCCACATCAGTCAACCCCTGAATTCTATGTAGGCCATTTTTCCAGCGTTTTTAGAATCTATCTTTTGCTTCTTTCATTGCCACCACTCAGATTCATGTCCTTGTTACTGTTGCTCAGATTATTTTAGTAGCTTTTAACCAATTTTTCTGTTATTGTTCTTCTTTGTTCCTGTGATGTTACAAAATCTGAATCACATTCAAATGCTTCAGCTTGGCATTTAAAACAACTTCACTAAATGGACTCAACCAAATTTTCTAGTTTCATTTCCCACTACTTCCTCATATTTGTACTCTATACTTCAGCCAAAACTGAGCACTCGGTGTTCCCTTAATAGAGCCTTCTCTGTCTTTGTGTCTCTGCTTATGCTTTTTCTTTGTTCTCTGACTGCCTGTCCTTCCTTTTCCATCTCTGTTTTTTGAAATCCTACTCACCCTTCTGTACACAGCCAAATAAATGACTTTTCCTCTGTGAAACCTTTCTTGATTCCCAATCCCCTCATCTTTTTTACCTTACAACCAAATATTATTTCATTTTCTTTTAAATGCTCTATAGCAGTGGTTTTCAACCTTCCTAACGCCTCCTAATGCCACAACCCTTTAATATAGTTCCTCATGTTGTGGTGACCCCCAACCATAAAATTATTTTCATTGCTACTTTCTAACTATAATTTTGCTACTGTTATGAATCGTAATGTAAATATCAGATATGCAGGACGTATTTTCATTATTAGAAAGGGGTCATGACACACAGGTCATGATAGGTTGAGAACCACTGTTCCATAGCATGTTGCTTATATTTTTCATATAGCACTTACATGTAAATTGCTTTTTCTCTCCTAGAAAATGAATTCCTAGAGTACAGGAATATGTCTTTTTTAATCTTTGTATTCTTACTACTACCTATTGGTGTACGTTTCACAAAGTAAATATATTATTAAATATAAATTAAATTGAGAGATTGGGGTATGTCTTTGTAGTTGAATAAACCACTAAGTTAGAACCTAGTGTTATTTCTCTCTCTCATTTTTTTTTCTTTTTTGAAACAGTCTTACTTTGTCACCCTTGGTAGAGCACTGTGGTGTCAAAGTTCACAGCAACCTCAAATTCTTAGGCTCAAACAGTCCTGTTGTTTCAGCTTCCCGAGTATACCACAATGCCACAATGCCTGGCTAGTTTTTCTATTTTTAGTAGAGATGGGGTCTCGCTCTTGCTCAGGCTGGTTTTGAACTTCTAAGTTCAAGAAGTCCACCCCGCCTTGGTCTCCCAGAGTGGTAGAATTACAGGCATGAGCCACCTTACCGGTCCTAGTGTTATTTCTTATTACTGTTAGACTTTGAACTTCAACCTCAGTTTATTCTGATGTACTGTAACATGTATATACCAATCCCTCCTCAAAGCCTGTGGCCCAAGTATGTGTATCTGAGTAAAGGGAGTAAGGCGGTGAAAGGTGATGGTTTGTTTTTCTATGAGGAGAAAATTGGACCGTATGGATGTTTATAAGTAGGAGGGAGATGGGACATTCCGTGCTTAACCCAACTTCCCCTTTTCTGAGAAATTCTTACACAATTTGGGTTATAGTTGGCTCAGCCCTGCCATCCAGCGGATAGTTAATGTACTTCAAAATTCTTAGTCCAAGAATTGTCTCAACCATACAAAAGCTTCCCTGAGATCTGAATCTTGATCTAGACTACTCCTTTGAGTGGTGAAGATTACTTTTTTTTTTTTTAGGCAGAGTCTCACTTTGTCACCCTGGATAGAGTGCCGTAGTGTCATAGCTCATAGCAACCTCAAACTCTTGGGCTCAAGCGATTCTCTTGCCTTAGCCTCCCCAGGAGCTGGGACTACAGGGACCCGCCACAATGCCTGCCTATTTTTAGAGATGGGGTCTCCCTCTTGCTGCTAAGCTCAGGCTATCCACCAGGCTCTGTTCCCAGCGTGCTAGGATTACAGGTGTGAGTCACCTCACCCGTCCCTTAGTGAAGATTATTCTTGATCATGAGAAGGAACAGATGAAGAAAAATGTAGTATTTGTTACTGAGAGGAAGAAACTATATATTAAATTTTCTCCGGTTTTTAAATATTATAACAATACCTTTTATGTTAGCATTATTTTTTTTTGAGACAGAGTCTCTCTTTGTCCCCCTCAGTAGAGTGCCTTGATGTCAGAGCTCACAGCAACCTCAAACTCTTGGGCTTAAGCGATTCTCTTGGCTCAGCCTCCCAAGGAGCGAGAACTATAGGCACCTGCCACAATGCCAGCTATTTTTGGAGATGAAGTCTCACTCTGGCATAGGCTGGGATAATAGCAATTTATAGTTTATATGTCTCTGTATGTATTATAAAGCAATTGCAAAAACACTTGATTCTCACCAGGTAGGCATGCAGAAATTTTTGAGAAGAGAATGTTGTGATTCAGAAAGCTCAAGTGACTTGTTTATATAGTCACATAGCTAGGATAAAATTAATCTGACTTAAAGTTGATTAAAAATTTTTTCTGCTAGTGCTTTTCCGATCCTTCAAAAAGTGTCTTCTCCTTTGTAAAGCGTTCTCTATTTTTACAAGGAGATTTAAATGCTACCTTCTTTGTGTTCTGTATTCTTACAGCATGCTGGACATACTTCTCTATATTATGAATATTGATTATTTATTGTTTATCTTCCACTGTTTTTTTCCCTCTAAACTGAGTGTGCCAAAAGTAGGATCCATGTTGTCTTATGACCTGGCATAGTTTCAATACTTTAAAAATTCTAAAGAAAGCTCAAAATCAATCTATAGAATTATTTTAGCCCTATCAGCTGGTATGTAATGTAGTATACAGAGTAGACAAAGTTCGTGTGCAATTTAAAAAAGTTTAACAGAGTAAATTGCACACAAACTTTATGTTTGCCCTGAATATAGTCCATCCTATTGCTCATTGTTCTGGTTCTGGTTTCTTTATCAACACTGATGGTATTCCCTTGAGGCTATAGATTTGATTATGGTAGATGAAAAGCGTTGCATTTTCTCATAAAAAGGAAATAAAACCATGGCAGAATATATTCTGTTTCAGGTAAAGAGCCTTTCTTTTTTTTCTCTTCTCTTTTCTTTTTTTTCTCTTCTCTTTTCTTTTTTTTCTTTCTTTCTCTCTGTCTCTTTCTTTTCTTTCTTGTTTAGAAACGGTCTGGCTCTATCATAGAGGCTGGAGTATAGTGGCATGATCAAGGCTCACTGCAGCCTCAAGCTCCCAGGCAATTATCCTTTATCAGCCTCGGAGTAGGTGGGACTACAGGGGCATGCCACCATACCCAGCTAATTTTTTTTATTTACTGATAGCCTGTTTTCAATTTCACTGAGTTCTGCCTTGATTTAAATTATTCCATTTCTTTGACTTTTTTTTCTTTTCTTTTCTTTCTTTCTTTCTTTTTTTTTTTTTTTTTTGTAGTTTTTGCCCGGGACTGGGCTTGAACCCACCACCTCCAGCATATGGAGGTCAGCGCCCTACTCCTTTGAGCCACAGGTGCCACCCCAGCTAATTTTTTTTAATGGAGTCCTGAGGTCTTACTATGGTGCCCAGGTTGGTCTTGGACTCCTGGCCTCAAGCAGTCCTCTCACCTTAGCCTCCCAAAATGCTAGGATTAGAAGCATGAGCCACCACACCCAGCCCAAAGGGCCTTTTAGTTCTTGGCTGGGATTAGGTTAAGTGGGAGGGCAAGATGAAGAGGCTGATGAACCTGATTTTTAAAAAATACAACTTAAATAATTTCTCAAATGTAAAAATGGTGTACCAAAGACTGACTGCATGGAGCCTATGATATTAGGAACAGAATCTAGTTATCCTTTCTGATTTATTTTTCAGTTCTCAAATCCCATCCTCCATTCAGATACAGGTTTTATCTCAGGAAACATATGTAACATATCTTCCTATTAATTGATGATGAATAATTTGGTTTAGGAGTTGGCAGAAAAATTGCAAAAAGCCTTTTATTTTCTAATGTTATGGCTTCTCTCCTTAGTGGTGGTTTCCTGGCACTGATTTTGAGAACTGTGATTACTGGGCAATGGATATTATCTGTTTCCTTGAGAAGAAATGTGAGAAGGAACTTGCCATGAAGTTACAAGGTAGGTGGGGAGTACTGGAGAGGGAAGTGGTGGGTTGATCTGAGAAGGGGTTCACATGGCCACAAATTAAGAAGTTAAAGGAGAAAGCTCAGGCTGAGGTAGAAATGTCCCTCCTTTTGATCAAAAAGTAGCTGGGACTACAGGTACCTGCCACAACACCTGGCTGTTTTTAGAAATGAGGTCTTGCTCTCAGACTGGTGTGGAATCCGTAAGCTCAGGCAGTCTACCCACCTTGGTCTCCCAGAGTGCTAGGATTAGAGGCGTGAGCTACCATGCCTGGCAAAATAATACAACATTATTAAAGTTAAAAATCAAATAATAGCAAATCCTTACATAAAAAACAGCAGTCCTCAAGCTCCTCTGCTGAGAATCTCTTCCAGTTCTTTCAGCATTTTCATCTGGCATTTACTTCATATTTCTGAGTAATATGTGCTGCTTCTTTTATTTCTTAATTTAGAAATTAACTCTGCTGGTTATACTAATTAAATTTTTTTTTTTTTTTAATTTTTTTATTTTATTTATTTATTTTTTTTTATAATTTATTTATTTTTTTATTGTGGAGAAGGGGCAGGGAAAGAAGGCGGGGGAAGAGGTGAGTGACAGGGTCGGGCCAGTGGCATGGTACCACA
>CAUYPK010011386.1:0-25734 GCA_963574355.1 Loris lydekkerianus | reverse complement strand
TGTTGATGTGCGATCTCCAACCTTCTCTCCTGGTATAGCTCGAATCCTCCAGGTTACTTACTAAATTTCCATCCTTTAACTCTCCTTCTGGACGGGAGCCTCTGTGAAAAGCTGGCTTCAGTCCGCCATCTTGTCTCCCCGAATCCAGTGGATCTTGATGTCAACGGAAGCTTATGACATGATTTCTTTGTTGAAAATGGCACACTCACACTCTTAGTTCAAAACACCTGGTTCACAATCTCACTGCAACACCATGATCCTGTGGCGATGGAAGTTGAGACACAGGTCTGGGTTTTCTTGAAAACACCAAAGTGTAGTGAATTGTGAGCTCTAATTTTTTTTTTTTTCCCCTGGAAATTGCAATAGTGGATTAGGTCTCCTTAGCCACTGTGGTGTAATTCCACCAATGCCCGATGCTGTGTGGCCCCCTGGAACAGAATGTGATAAATGAGGCAGCACCCCATTTTTCCAAGTAAAATGGGGGATAGAAAAGTGGGTGTCTTCTATGTAAGATGGGAAATGAGGCTCTTTAATCATTGGCCCTTATTCTGTCTACGGTTTGACTAGGCTGGGAGCTACGCTGGGAGCTAACTGCTAGGAGACGTCCCATGGGGCCCGTTTCAGAGATGAAGAAGCCCAGGACTCCCAATGAAGATGGGAAGGGGAGTAACCTTAGGAAAGGCTGAAATGCTTTACCCAGCGGTAAGTTTGAAACTTGGGGCCTGCCCTTTGTAGCTGTGCACTCTTAGATGTAGACGCAAATGCATCTGAGCTTCCATTTAGGAAATGGGGGGTCACACCTATCTTCTTTGGTTGCCACAAGGTTTATAAAGAATATAAGAGCTATTTGGTACATAAAATGTCCACTTTCCTCTCTCCTAATCCATCCATTAAGCTTCTGCAGTCTCCTCTTCTCCCAGGTCTCATGTCCAAATACAGATTGGATTTTTGCCAAATTGGTTCTTTGCCATGGTCCCAGCCTCCAGAATTGTTCTTCCTTTCCTCGTACAATTACAACCTCCCTTCTCAAAAGTAGCTAAGCTGGATATTGCCATTATCATCTAATTAAAGAAGCTGACCCTCCAGGTGAACTTGACAGACCAAAGCCTCCCAATGGTCATTGCTTTGTCCTTCCCAGTTCCCAAAGGAGATCAAGCCATAGGTCTGCCCAGTAGGCAGGTGTGTGGAGGTGGGACCTCTCTGGGACCACCTTTCAATGAGGCATTCCCGCCACTCATTCTCTCATGCAACAAATACGGTGACTCCCAGGTATGTGAGCCAGGTACCATGCTAGTTACAGGGACTATAAAGATGAATCAGACAGTCCTGCAAGTCCAGAAGCTCAGAGGTGGAGAGCAGACAGACACAGAAGCAGAGAATAAAACTCTGAATATAGAATGGAGAGTTGGGGGATGGAGGAGAGCAGACCTAAATCAATAAGACATGAGTATGCCCATCAGGAAAGATTTCTTGAAGAAGAGGATTTCTTCAGGAACGTTTGAGTCTTAAAAGAGAAATAAATAGGTGCAGAGGTCAGGGACAAGAGGAGGTTTATTAGGTGAGGGGCCAGGATTCCCAACAACAGAGATAAGATGCAAGATGAGTTCCAGAGCACCCCAGAAAATTGTATTGCTGCTTTGCGCAGGAGAGAATGCTTGAAGATGGAGCTGAAAGCCAGGTAGAGGTTTTGTCCAGTGTATGTGGAGCCCCTTGAAGTGTCCACTGAGGAGGGAGAGGCTGATCAGATTTCTCTGTTTTAAGAACCTCACCTTGAGTCATTTAAAATGTTGATCCCTTTGGCACCTAGTGGGTGAGGCTGGAGGCCGATCAGAGGCTGGAGAGGGTGCCCCTGGGTCGCTGGGAGGAGGGTCACTCGGGCCAAGGCGGTGGCCTGGGAATAGTGTCACAGACTGGGCAGGAGAGGAGGACAGCTGCGCTCCAGAGAAGAGGCTGAGAGTCACAGGCCAGGGAAAGAGGAGTTCATCCCTGGACCCTGAATCCGGAAATCTTGTGCTTGCCCCAAGTTTGATCTCCAATTGCCAGGTGTTTATTGGGTTTTCCTAGTGGGAACCATCACCTCACCCATATAGGGGTGCCAGAAGTGGTTATCTGTGTATTCTTTGTTATATAATGTATATACTTTGAGCGCTTCTTGAGATTGCCAAAGTCAAACGTGGCTTGTATGCATCTTTTGTTATGGGTACATACTGAGCATTACAATTTTCGTATAGTTTTTTCTTTTCTTAAAATGTGTACACATTTTTCTGGCACCCTCTGTGTTTGTCTTTTTCAGGGAGGAAAGTCACTGGCGACAATGGCTTCTCCTCACTTTGGGCGCACTGATGACTTGAGAACAGGGGGAAGCCGGCGCGCTGCGGAGAGAGGAGCTGGACTGGCTGGAGGTCAGGCAGTCCTCGGAGGCAGCGACTTTCCGTTGCCACCCTTTGACAGCTGTACGCGCTTCCCGGGGCGTGAGGCCCCCTCCCGGTGGCGGGAGCCGGCGCGTGTCGCGTGCTCGCGGCGCCAGCGGAGGGCAGCATCGAGACGCAGCGGGGAGCTAGGGCGCCAGGCTTTCAGGCAGTCCCCGGGGAGCCCTTCCTGCCGGTGCCGGCTGCCCGAAAATGAGCAGGTGATAGGAATGAAATATTAAACAATTCTGTTCGGCAGAATGAAAATGAGTTGTCAATTAGCATTTTATCTGCCGATGACACGTTCTCCCAGCTTTCAGATGGCTTTGTTTAAGCACAGAGCCGGGTGGGCTCCGGAGAGCTGCGCGTGGGGCGCCGCCAGCAGCGGGAGGGACGCCCGGGAGGTGAAGGCCGCAGCCGGCGGGGACTAGGGGCTGGGGGCCCCGCACCTGGGCGGAGGGGAAGGGACGCAGCCGCCCGGGTCAGGACGCTGAGGGTGCGGGAGTGTTTCCAGCTGGCTGTGGTCAGGCAGAGGGCGCGACTGCCTCGCAGCCTGATGGAGACAGCTGAGAAGCCGGGAGGTGAGGGCGGCGAACAGGCTGGCTCCTACCGCTGGTGACAGGTGTCTCCTTCCATGTTATTTCTGTTTATCAGAAATGCTTAGGGAGAAGTGTTTAGCATTTTCTTTGTCCTCTCGCTGTCTCAGTTGACCCTCCAGGGCCCTGCCATTCCCCGTCCTGCCCTCGTCGTGCTGTCCCAGGTTCCCGGGCCCAGCATGAGGCTGCAAGTGACTCTGATTCCTTTCCTATTTGGCCAGATGGGAGGGAGTCCTTTTGTCTTCGTTTACTTATTTATTTTTTAAATTTCAGATTACTATGAGGGTCCGGATGATTAGGTTACAGTGTTAACGTTTGTTAGGTGGAGTCCGAGTTGCAGTGGTGCCCCTTCCCCAGGAGCTGTGCTGGGTACCCTAACCCCGTGCCAGTTCGGCGAGAGCACACCGATCCCTCCACCTCCCCCCGCTTGAATTTCATTGTGTTTTTCTCTTGTGTGGACGTGTATTTGTTCGTCTACTGGTTTCATATTAGTATTGTGTCTCCGCTTTATTTGTGCGTTTCCGCACTCAGAATGCTGAGCCCGGGTGGCCTGATTTAGCAGAGCTCTGGCAGAAACACGCTGAGGTTTGCCGCGCGCAAAGGGGCGCGTTCTCAGAGACCAAGAAAACGCAGAGCGGAGCTGGGAGAGCCGGGTAAGGCAGGAGGCTGACGCTGAGGTCCTCCTCCTTCAGCCGGATTAAATCATAATTATATCCTTGGGAGAAGGTTCCTTTGGCTGCAGCAGCAGCGCCTCCGCTGTTCCCCAGCGTGCTTTATTTCTTTATGGATAGTATTGATTCTTTCCTCCGGATGATTACTCTCAAATCCCCAATTTTAGCCACACTCACGGTCTTGGTGTAAATGAAAGCCCTCTTGTTTGATGATCAGGGAGACCATAGACTACCTACTGCTAAGAAATTTGGGGTGGGACCCAAGCATTTCTTCTGTTCTTTAAGAAATGATGCATTTGGCGGGTAGCGTCAAATTCCTCCCCGGCACAGGCAAAGGAAATGTTTGTGAGAATCCAAACTATATTTAGGAATTTGTATTCTAATTTTTTTTCCCTTTGAATTCAAATATCTCCAAAAAAAAAAAAAAAAAAATCCTATTGTTTAAAAATGTGTCAGCCGTGACTCATTATGGTGGCGGGACACTGAGCGAGTCATTAAATCTTTCCTTGTTTTTAAGGGAAGGGTTGGTGGATGTACAGAGGTTTGTGGTCTGAGGAAACCAGGTCTGAAACCCAGCTCTGCTGTTCACTCATTTTATTATTTTATTTCTTTCAACTTATCTGAACTCATCTGAAGGGGAGTAATAGTAATAGCTGTCTCATTAGGAATGCAAAATAGAAAGTAAAATAATGTATAACTAATTGCAACTTCGTAGGTCCTCTGCAGTCCTCCTTCACCCTCGTCAGGCTTCTCTTTCTCCTTTTCTTCTTCCTCTTCTCCCACTTTGCAAAAACCATAGATAAGTATTGAGACAAATGGAAACGGACCCTGCAACCTTAGTTGCAGTCAAACTAGCTTAAGAAAAGTCATAGCAATCACTTTGCAAAAAAGATATTTGCACCAGATTATTCACTGCAATTTATAATAGCCAAGTCATGGAAGAAGCCCAAGTGCCCATCAACCCATGAATGGATTAATAAATTGTGGTACATGTATACCATGGAATACTATGCAGCCTTAAAAAAGATGGAGACTTTACCTCTTTTATGTTTACATGGAGGGACCTGGAACATATTCTCCTAAGTAAAGTCTCTTGAGAATGGAAGAAAAAGTATCCAATGTACTCAGTACTTCTATGAAACCAATTTATATTTACTCACACTTTCTTATGGAAGACAGATCACAACTGTAGCCCAGGATGACGGAGAGAAATACAGTGGGAAGGGAGGGGAGGGGGGAGGTTTGATAGAGGGAGGGTAAAAGGCGGGACCACACCTATGGAGCATATTGCAAGGGTACAAGTCAAATCTATCAAATATAGAACTTAAATGTCTTAACACAATAATCAAGTAAATGAGGTGAAAGCTATATTAATTAGTTTGAGATAAGCACTCCAAATTGTATAAAAAAATCAACACATTGTACTCCACATATGCATAAATGTATCATGATCTATGTGCATATGACTTAATAAAAAAAAAGAAAAGTCATAGCATTTGGCAAATTGATTCCGTGTTTGTGTGTATACATACACATATGTGGTTTACTGTATTTTAATTCTATATTTATTTCTATGTTGAATACAGGCCCAGGAGCCAATAAATTAGGCTTATATATACTTCTAAACATAGGTCTATAGGCCAACAACAAAAATTCATTCTCTCTCCCTCTTTCCCTCACCCCTCTCTTCCTGTCTTGGGGATGAATATAAAGAAATAAATATTTTATGAGCTGAATACTACTTATTCTCACAAAGCTGTTTTGTGAAGCCAAGTCACAAATGATATTTCCTTTACTCATGTAGTTTAATGAGTTACCTTTGTACAGAATATTAGGATTAAATGAGATTTTACTCATCTCATCTACATTCCATCTGATAACTTTTGATACTTCTGACACTTGCCTCCACTCTTCGGGATAGGACAGGTAACTGTCCAGTTTCTGCTGATGACATTTTCCCAAAGTCCTCCCTGTGATGACTTTGATCCTGCTTTCTAAAAGTAGGAAATTTGCATGTGGCCATCTTTTCTCCTGTCTAGGCACAGCTATTTTCCTCCAGAGTCTGTCTTCTCAAATAGTTTTTCATGTGCACAGGTCTCACTTCTGGATTATAAACCCATGCTTGCTCTCTTTGGTACCTCCCAATAGCTAAGGTGCTGGCCTTGCCATGCTCAGTGGGCCTCACTTGAGTTTTGCTGCCTGATTGAGAATTAGCAGGGAAGGAGAGGAGGAAAAATAAGTCTGTCTCTTGCCATTACAGATAAAGTGTGTGAAGGCAAGAGTGCCTGGACCACTCAGTAAATATGTCACCTATCCCTTTTCTAGCCTGTCTTTTGTATTGAGCTGTTGAGGCTGAGAGACATGGGCCTCTCACACTTGTCTTTTCACCTTTAATTTATGAGAATAAAACTAGGATTAGGGGCGAAAAGAGGGAAATAGATACTCACCTTCTTTTACGCCAGGAGGAATTTAGTGATGTTTTCACAGAACAAGTGAAGGTATCTTTTAAATCTTTTAGACATTTTTGAATGCACATACTTGTTATTAAAATGAGGAACACGGGAGTATCTACCCTCCCAAAATTAAGGTGAAGACCTGAAACATTTTACTGAAGGATGCAAATTAATAGCATTCTTCGTTTGAATTACCAAAATTAGCTGTCAAATTGTTTCTCTTTAGCTATTGATGTATTATCGATTCTCAATTTTGCTTTGTATGTGAGCATAATCTTTAGATTTGAATTAGTTCGAAATCCTAAGAAAGAAGGGGGATATCCTATCACAATCACCAGAACAACCAAGAAGCCACAATGTCCTTTTCCAATAACAGATACTTAAAAAAAAAAATCCATCCATTGGAGTGGAAACATTGGGGTTAGCATGCAGTCAGTTTTCTGAAATAATGAAGGGTCCCTCTTCAAATGTGGAAATTACAAAGAGCCATTGTTTTGTTTACATCTCAAAATTAGCTTTAAAGTCATGGCTTTGAGTGTAGGGGGACAAGAGGAGAGAAAGCCATGGCTCACAGGCCTGGGCCAGGCGGGGTCCTCTGACAGGGTCCTCCTGCCCTCCTAGCTTCCTGCTGTTTTGGTTTTCCAGGCTCTTCAGTTACCAATATGTCCTCTTGCTCAAGTCACACACATGACACTTTCCCTTTAAGTGCATTTCACAGTAGTCAATATGGCGGGCTAGTGCACCTCTTCATTCATTTGATCTCTTCATAATCCTGTCCAGTATGTATCACAAATTCCTATTTCAGGTGAGGACACTGAGGCACAGAAAGGTAAAATAACCAGTGGAAATTCTTGTCTTGGGTTAGTGGATGGGTTTCTCCTTCAACATGTTTTCTCAGACCTATCGCTGTAATAGTACAAGTTGAAATCTTCCTTCTTTGTTTCCCATGAGCAATGTTGGAAATGCTCTCCTTGGTTGTTTATTTGTAAAGGTTGCCATCACCATCGACATCAGTTCAAAAGCCTTAATTTTCTTGCAACATGCTGCTTTATTGAAAAACAAAAAGCTTATACACACAATACTTTAGATTTTGATTAACTGAATTTTGTATATGAATTGCATTTTTAAAAAGAGGGAAACCTATCACCCTATGTCAAAATAAATAACCCTGTATTAATCTATGAATCTCATTTTACAAGCTTAACCCACCTTTAGTAAAGGATTAAATGGGGTTCCAACTGCTACAGGAAAGGAGGAAGGGGGTACAATTGATAAAGGCAGGATGCGATTTCTGACACAGGACTCTGAGTAATAAGGAAGGACCCCCTGAAAATGCTTTGTGAGAGTTCTCCATGAACTCCAATTCCCAAGAGGTGCTCTGGGACATCCTCTTATAGAAGACTCACAACTCCAAGAATGTCATGTGTATTTGTGAACAGCATTTAGAAAACACACATGGTGAAATTAATGGGTACCTTCAAGTCTGAAAGACATCTGAAAGACTGTTCTTGAAGAATCACAATTTCAGCAGGCAAAATATTAGGTCTTAGAAGGCGATATACGGCACAGAATCAAATGAGGACTATATGCATTTCTATGGGTATTCAAGCTGTAAATGATGCCAGCTGACAAAAAGCATCATTGAGTTGGGGGTGCCCTTCCCTACTGTGCTGGCTGATCTTCACTAGCAACATCACTTAACTGTACCTACAGTTTGCCAGGTCTGTCTGCAAAAATGTGCATGTAAATAAACATTTGCATTATAAATTGCATCATTGCATTGGGTGAAGTCAGTCTTATCAACACAATTGTGGGTTCTTTATAAAGTCCCAGTTAAAAGCACCAGTTAGTATTACTTTGGGGACATAGCTGAGCTAGGTAGGGAGGCTTAACTCACATTTGAGGTTACCCTTTTAGTGACCAAATTGATCAGAACTGGTCAGCTGCAACCCTTGCCAATATAGGACTTTATTCTACTGGGTGCATTCCCTTTATGTGATGGAGAGGTCTCAGAGGAGATTAAACGAGAGAGCACAAGGAATCCCCCAGTATGACAGAGGGAGTGAATCATGTGTTCCCAATGCAAAGCTCAAAACTGGTTTGGGGGAAGGTCTAATGATGCGCTAGGGCTTTAAATATCCAGACCTCAGTGTGAAACCTCCCACATTCAATGAAAACAGAGCTGCTGATAGAGTTTTCACTTGTTTTGGTGGCAGTTTCCTCTTTTAAAAGTTAGAGGAAGATATAATGGATGTTGTAACTGTGGAACTACTTCAGATTAACAAGGGGAATTCTTAGTAATTACAAAAACCTGAGGTGTAAAAGATACTGTCATCTGAGCCACAAAGAGATTTCTAGCATAGTAGTTAGATAAGGCACACATGAATTTAAAATTCAGTTTTCAAAATATCCTAAGTAGGTAGGTATCATCCCATTTATTTCTTATGCAGTTTACTTTCCATCACTTTCAGTTTTACCCTCTGGAAACTCCTCTCTATCCTCAAATAAAAGGTGTGAACAAAAATAATACAAGAAAAGGCAAAAGATTGAGAAGTGCTTATTTCCTGTTTTCCACCTAAATTATACTCAAGTATAAGAATTTGATTGGAAATGTTAAGACTGATTACCATAAAAAGGACTCAACATTAGATCAATGATTATAAAAGTGAGACGGTTATAGTTTATACATTTTTAAGTCTCTGGCTCAAATGGATTGTATCATAGGAAACTGAGAAAAAAACTTACATTCAAGCATAGTAACACTATCAGAAACCCATGGGGATGCTGGAGCATGATCTAGGGGCCTAGCAAAGTTGGGATTTTCAAAAGAGAAAAGTCAGAGCCATATGCCCACAACTGCTGAGCCTATATACAGGCTAGGTGATATTCTAGAACACATATTTAGAAGATAGTCTTAGAAGGGGAGTTTTTGAGCACTCAGACAGGAGCAGTGATCTCTAGGATTGATTTAACTCCGTTTACTCACAGTGCCACTTCATGCTACCGTCCTTTCCCCATTCATTGGGTCATGAATGAAAGTGCAAGCAAATGTTTTGCGTATTTCTCATGTATGTGGACTGGCTTATGATATTGTCAGCTGGATAAATAACTGCTCCAACACCCCTGCTCCTTCTCTGTTCCATCTGGGGGATGCTTTGGTCGTGACATAAACCTGGATGTTGATGGCATGCTTATCAAATCTGTGAGTTAAAATCCTAAATGACAATATCTGCAGGAAAGATAGACAATATTAAACAGCTGACAAAATGCTCTCAATAGAAAATTATCAAACCTAGGTTCTACCCTTGCCTACCCCTCCCTATTCACAATTATAAAATTATAGGATACTGGTGATGAAATTTGTTATTAATAGTAGCATGTGATAGATAGACATAACTTTTAGTTGGCTGAGACATTAATAATGGGAGAAGTAATGAGATATAGGTTTTTATAGATTATTGCAACTTTGAAATTCGGGTGTTTAAAGCACAGTTAGTGTAAGTGTGTTGTCCAGAACAAGGAAGCTAGCTTATGGGTTTATCTCTCCTGTGACATTCAGATCAAAACTAGATTCTTTATCCTGTTGTGAACACTATATATTTAGAGGGACATTGATAAATCGGTTTATGTATTTGGAGGGACTCATAAATATGATGTTTAACCAAGAGAAAAGAAGACTGATTTGTGTGTATGCCTACACATGCGTACACTTGTCTTTATGATATCTGGTCCCCAAATATGGGAAGGGTCATCTTATGGAAAGAGGACTGGAAATACCTTGTGATGCCAGGAACATTCCCATTGCAGGTCAAATGTCACCTCCTCAGAGGCTCAGAGGAGCTGTTTATAGAACCCATAGTAAGCATCCCCTCCTCCCAGGCATCACTCTCCTGTTTAATTTCTTCTATAAATACCTGGCGTTAGCTAAAAGTTTTCTTTGTGTGTTTTGTTTTCCCCATCTTTATTCACTACTATAAAATCCCAATGAAGCAAGGACTTTGTCTTTTTTGTTGAGTGCTATATCCTAGGTGCATATGCTGATACTTTGCACATGGGAGCCTTTTAATAAATAATAGCTGGAAGGGAGGAAGGAAGGAAAGAAGGGAGGGAGGAAGAGAGGGAAAAAGGAAGTAAGGAAGGAAGAAAGGAAGGGAGGGAGGGAGGGAGAAAAGAAGGAAGGAAGGGAGAGAGGGAGGGAGAGAGGGAAAAGGAAGCAATGAAGGATGGAAGGAGGGAACAGAGAAAGGAAAAAAGAAAGAAAAAAGAAAGAATAGGAATGAATTCCAATGGGCAAAGCAGAAGTAGTGCTCTGAGTTGTGGGGAGACTAATTTTAATTTAACACGAGGTGGAACACTCTAATCATTGCACTTGTTTGATGTTGGAACCAGTTCTTTCTGGAGACAGTTCTCTAACTGGATATTTTCAAAGAGAATATAATGGCCCAGGAGTAGAATGAGAAATGTATTAAATGACCCCTGCAATTTATTCTGACCTTGAGATTAAGCTAAAATGATATTTTATATTTAAAATTTGTCCTCCTCTTTATGATTCAGTATTCTATCACATCAAGGAAGCCTTATCAGCACCAACCATATGGCTTCTGTACTCCGGCTATTAAGGAAGCAGCACAGCTGTGGGTGAGGAGAAAAGGTAAGAACGCGGCCATGCTCACAATCTGAGACCGTCACACCGCTAAAATATCCCACTTCTGAGGTGTTTTGAGAAAGTTGCCTTTAACTTTCTGCTTTAGGTTTTTCATTTGAGAGCGCCAAATATTAATGCCTTCCTGTAGACATGTTTTGAGACCTAATTAAATATTTCAAGAGTATTCCTGGCATCCTTAGATGAAAAGTACCTGATAACAAAACAGCCTTCTTATGTGCTCCAAAGACACTTCCCTGGTGAGTGTCCCCACCACAGAGCCTGCTCGTGCACGTGTGTGTGTTGGGGGGTGTGTGTGTGTGTGATAGAGAGAGAGACACACACCAGTGAATGGATAAACTCAACCAAGCGCAGGCAAGAAGTCCTTTGTCAGTGAGTTGGGAACACTCGAAAGACATGGATTTGTTTCCCACATTTCAGTTTTACTCTTCCTGAAGCCCAAGAAAGCTTCACTTCAGCAGGGGAAGGCCCGGAGCTTGCCAAAGAAAAGCAGGGCGCAAGTCAGGGTTGGAGCCCGTAAGCCCTCCTGCGGTGCCAGGGGCCTGCAGCAGATCTCACGGGCTCCTGGCCCTCAGGGGTGAGGCTGTGTGCAGCTGCAGCCGAGGATCTCTGGTTGGCATGGGCATGTGCACTGCTTGTGCAGGTGACAGCTGCCTTTGGAATATCATGACCACCTCTTCTTTGCGTATGTCCCCAACCACAGTGTTCCATCACCTCCCCTTGGCCCTTGGTTGTATAAAGCTCAGACAGGGCCAGTCAGGCCGGTACTGGGGTTTGTACACAGACATTGAGAGTGACGAGTCCTCTTTTCACAGAGGTCACTTACTATGCTGGGAGGGTGAGAATGGGGCTGCTGAAAACCATCTTTCCTAGGGCAAAAAGAAGGAGGCCAACCCATAAAGGAAAGCAGAAGGGGAAAGGTCATTCCAGGAAACCTGGTAAGCCAGGACGTAACTTCTCGGGGGTGGGAGCCGGTACATCTGCAGACCATGTCTGACCAAATCTTGCCACTTGCAAGGAAAAGAATCTCAATTAATGACTGGCTGCCGGTGGTAAGATGGACAAAAACTCTTGTCTGTACCTGTTGACAAGGGAAGCAATAAGAGGTGAAGGGAAGTGAGAGCTGGGCTTCCAATAGTTTAGTAGGTTGGGGAAATTGGAAAGGTAGATTCTGAAGTTCGGGGGGCTGTTCAGAGAATATTATGATAAGCCAGAAAATGGAAGGGGGTCAGAATAATGAAACTAAGGAATGTTTAATGGACATTTACTGTCTCTGGTTCAGGGTTGTGTTCTTTATTACATTATCTTGTTAATATTCACAACCCTAAAAGTTAATATTCTCATCTCCCCATTTTAGTGATGAGAAAACTAAGGCTTAGTGGGGCTAAGTTACTGTTTAAAGACCCTAGAGCTAGAAAGAGGCAGACTTTTATTGGAGCCCAGATCAACCTTATTTGCCAATAGTCCACTTGTCTGGTGAAGGCTGTGTTCTCCTTCCAAGATGGCTCTGAGTTGCTGTGTCCTCATCTGGCAGAAGGGGTGAGTGCTAGGTCCTTAAATGCTGGAAGGTAGAAGGGCAAAAGGTCCAGCTGCTTCCCTTTAGCCCTTTTATAAACCAGGAATCTTACTCATGAGGGTTGGGTCTTCATGGCCTAATCACCTCTCAAAGGCTTCACCTCTTGTTATTGTTGCATTAGGGATGGTTTCAACGCAGGTTTTATAAGAAACATATTCACCCACAGCACTTCCCAAAGGCCCCACCTTAAAATACTGTCATGTTGGGGATTAGAGATTTAATATGTGAATTTTGGAGGGACATTAATATAGCAAATGTATCACAAGTAGTGAATATTAAGACTAGAAAGTTAATACTAGGAATAAATAGTAGTAACCACCTAAGTATTTTCTCTATGCATAGTACAAGGCAGTTTTCAAAACAGGCAGTAACAATACCAAAGATCACTTGAAATGGACGGATTTGCCTGTTACGTAGAATTGCCAGTTCAAATGCTCAAGTATGGACTTTTGGTGCCTAATCTAGCAGCTGCAATTAAGATTTGAAATCTCAATGTTCCCAGGAAAGCAGTCAGGACTGCGCTCCAAATGGCTGCCTTCAGAGGCTTTTTGAAAATGTTTACAAGTTAGATGAAAGCAATGGCTTTCCCAGATGGCGGCTACATGTGAGGGATTTCTCTAGGGTCAGAGGGTGTGAAGAGAATCACAGGTGCTGTTTTGTTTTGTTTTCAGCAGCTGGCAAGGTAGACGGGAAAATAAAATCCTCTAATAACGAGGATACAAACAAATGGGAGGGCAGGTTTGCACCACAGCAGGAAAGCCGAGGGACCAAGACTCAGCCCACTCTCGGGTCTCTGAGCCAGCCCCAGGGAAGGTGCCTGGTGGCCTGGGCTCCAGGATAGGAGGCTGGGGTTGCCTGGAAACCGAGTGCACAGCCCATCTGTCCCTGCAGAGTGATGGCCCAGTGCTTGTCCTGTATTTCAGGTACTCACAAGGTCACTGGGAGAAGGGGTGAACTTAGGCCACCTGGCAGGGTCTAGAAACTGGTGTCCTGGAAGCATTTTCATGCAAAATTACAGAAATACAATTAAATGCAGAAAATAGCTATTCTTTTCCAGGAGCTTCAGCAGCCCTTTTAAGCTAGATCCCTAGGTTTTAAAGAGTGAAATTTTAAAGAGCTAGGAAAACAAAAATCTATAAATCAGACATGATTTTCTTCTTCTCCACAAAGAAAAGAAAGCAGAAAAGGAAAACAAAACAAAAAAAGCCAAAGCAGCAATTACAAGTGCAGCAGCTTCTGCTGCCTCCTTACACAGCTTGGTCTTTCTCCTCTGGTACTCTCCCCTGTTCACAATATTAACATGAAACCTGAGATGCTTTTTTTCCCCCTCCTGGTGGAGAATGTCATTTTATTTTCTAGACAGGAAGAAATTGATTTTTTGTCTGCTCCGAATGAGGCTGAAATGAAAGTGGCTCTATTCAACAACAAAATCAAATTCAATAGAGGTAACATCTTTTCTCTGCAAAATATTTTTATTCAAAAATCAGAAATGACCATGACGTCATTCTTGTCCTTAAATTGAAGTTTGTGAAGGTACTATATCATTTTTTTTTTCATGGGGAGGGAGAAGAAAAAAGGTTGTTCTGTTTTAGTGTGTGGTTTGAGCTGACAAATAAAACAAAACAAAATAAACAAACAAAGGCCAAAGCAATGCCATAAGATCTAGAATTCCTTATGGCTTGGACCAGACATTGAAGTCCAATGGTTTTTTGTTCAAATTCAGGATTAATTAGCTGCCTAGCCATAGACAAGCTATGGAACACGGTCACAGGGCCTCTGCTGCTCTATCCATCAGATAACAATGATAAAACCTTCTTCCCGAGATGGCTGTGAAAATTCAAGGAAAAATATCTCCTTAAGAACAGTGAAGAACTTAACTGCAAAGTCTCAGCACAGCATATTGCATGGAGTCAATGCTCACATATCTGAGCTCTTGTTATTCATCTTTGCTTTGGAAAGTCAGCTGTGGAGGAAGGAAAAAGATGATGCTGATTATCTTCACATCCATTCAAAGTGTGCAATGGGCCCTCTGTGTGTGCCGGTGCATACGCACATGCGTGCACACGCATGTTCATGTGTGCATGTGCCCACGCACATGTATATGTGCACATGTGCACGCACGTGTGTGATCATGTGTACATGCATGTGTTTGTGTGTGAGAAGTGGCACAGTGTCTAGAAGGTGAAGAGAATCACAGGCTCCAGGCATTTGGGCTGAGCAGGCTCATACAGATTTTGTCAGAAGCAGGGGGTATATGTTTTTGAATAAACCTCCCATGAAATATGAGAAAGCTAAGTATTGCGAGAGTGTTGGATGGCTCGTTTAGAAAAGCCTCCTCAAGGATGCACATGGCACCTCTACATTACCTTGGTTGTTTGCAAGGTCTGCAAGGACTTTTCCCCTTCTGAGCTATTTGATATCACAACCCACAAGAAATCAGCCCAACTTACACCGTCCTGCTCCCTGCTGAGACTGCCAGAACTATTACTTAGCACTGCAGCGTTGTCTTAGGAAGGCAACAGGCGGGATCTCTGTTTCCCTTGCTGAAATCCTCCCATGCTTTGGGGAGAAGCTCCGATTGGCCCTCTAATGGTGATTATTCGACTGTTCTATAGATATCAACTTATTTCATGCCACTAAGAATAGTTCTCGTATTTTAGAATAAGATTTTCAATAAAAGGAAACTAGAATATTTCACCCCAAAATATACTCGTTTGGCACATTTTGATATGGCTAAGCAGAGGGGCTGCACACTGCAGAAATGGCTCTCAAAAGCATTTTTTCTGAGGGATATTTGCATGTGGTTGGAAAAAAAATCATATATGTGACCTAAGTGGTCAGACTTTCCCTGGGGCTGTCCTTATCCGATCCAGACAGGATTAACTCATGGAAAAGGAGACTAAAAGCCTGGCACTTTTAAAGGTCTGACAGAGATACTTGTCACGGGCTCCCATCCATTCTTCCTGAGACTGCTGCAAGACAGCCTGTGTTAGGCTCTGCTCCTCAGTCTCCTCCAGAGCCCCTTTTCAGTCTGTAACTGAGCCTGTTACAACAGCTTCATCCCCAGGCCCCCCCTTCAGTCTCACACTTTGTGTTTGGCATCAGTGTGCCTGTGCATGTCAGTACATCAGCATGCCTTCTCCCTTTGTGGTTAGTTGTTGTTGTTGTTGTTTTTGTCTGCCTTTTGTCTATTTATTTCAATAGACTTAGACTCAAACCATCAGAGGAAATGTGTGAACTATCCTATACAAGACAGTCTTCAAAAGTCAGTATGATTTAAGGAGGATTTGTGTCTGTGTGTTTTGTTTGTTTGTTTTTTGAGTTTCTTTCTGAATATTACCGAGCATTCAATAAATATTTACAAGGCCTCTACACGATGACTTTGATAATTAGCATTACTAATTGAAAGGAAGACATTTTAAAGGCTTGAAAAAGAGATATCTGCCATGGATTAAAAAAAAAAATACTATTCTTAAAATCTTAGCTCACCTGTAATAAAAATTGCCTTAGAATTTATAGAGATGAAATAGGAAAATAAAAATTGGCCATGCTACTTACTCCTTAATTTTGATTTAGGGAAGCATAAAACTCTTAATCGAATTGTTCAGTGTCCTAGCACTGATGAAGCTTCCAAGCAATTTTCTAGAAGGGGGTGCCAATGATTTTGCATGTTTGAGCAAGAGGCCCCCCACTTCAGGGCTCCATTAAGCACCTTGGACAGTTTTTTTTGATGGTGGGAGGAAAATGAATGAGGATTGCATACTTTCTAAATGCAAATAGGCCTTTTGACTAACTTTGTTTTAGGTTTCCCCACTTGCTTTACTATTAAGAGAGCTTAAGAAACTGGCACAGAAATCAGGCCTCAGGTAGAAACCCTCTCTAGTTTGTGCCAATCACCTCCCCAGCTTGAACCCCTCGGGAGGAGGGACTCTTTTTTGCATGAAATGTATCAGTATAATGATAAGTTCACTGCAACCGAATGATTTTAACAGGGATGCCAAAACAATTTAATAAAAATAAGAAAATCTCCTCAACTATGTTGAGATAACTGAATATCCATGTGGGAAAAATAAAGAACCTTGACCCATCTCATACTGTACACAAAAATAGATTGAAGATGGATTATAGGCCCAAATGGAAAACCTAAAACAATAGAACTACTAGGATAAAACACATGACTGTCTCCACAGCCTTGAGTTAGGTACAGATTTCCTAGAGAGGACACAACAACCATAAACTATTAAAGAACAAACATTAGTCAACTAGGCTATACAAATTTTAAAAACCCCATGTATTAAGAAACAGCATCAAGAAAATTGATAGGCAATTCACAGAGTGGGAAAAATAACTCACAACACATATATGACAAGTGGCTTATCGCTAGCATATAAAGAACTACAACTCAATAATAAAAAAGACAACCAAATAAAAGAAATAGACAAAATACTTAAACACTTCTTAAAAGATGATATACGAATGGCAGTAAGCACATGAAAAGAACATATCATTCTGGAAATGCAAATTAAAACCACAAGGAGAAACCACTACACACCCACTAGAATGGCTAAAATGGGGGAGGATTTGGCCCAATTGGAGCTCTTATACATTGCTAGTGGGAGTGCAAAATGGTACACCCTGTTTAGAAGTTTCTTAAAAATTGACATATGTCTAACAGATGACCTAAGCATTTATCCAAGAGGAGTGAAGATAACACATGAAAAATGTTTATAGCAACTTTATACAGAGTAGCCCCACTATGTATAGTACACTGGGAATATCTTGCACGTCCATCAGTGGACTGGATAAGCAAACTGTGGGGTAGTCATACATTGACCTTCTGCTCAACAATAAAAAGGAACAAACTATTGGCAGATACAACAACTGAGATGAATCTCAAAAAACATTATGCTGAGTGTAAGAAGCCAGATCCTTTATTCCCCCTCAAAACTACATACTGATTCTACTCATATGACATTCTAAATGAAGCAAAATTATGTTGCATCATGATGGAACTCAGATCAGTGGTTACCTCTTCTCTGGGAAGGGGCAGAGACCTTCTGCAGCACAGTGCAGGGCTCCATGCTTTGGTATTGGAGCATTTCAATGTGTGTAAAGTAAACTCCAGTTTCAAAAAGAAAGTTAAAATGGAAGCCAAGGCCAAAAGAATGCCCAATGATCATGGGTCGCAAAAGAGAGCTTTATTTGTCTTGCAAGAGCTCCGTCAGATGGAGCTCTGGATAATGAAGGAGCTCAGATGGGTTACCAGGACAGAGGACCTCTCAGAGGCCTACCCAAAAGGGACAGCAGCAAAATGAGGCTGGGACAAAGGGAGGGCGAAGAGTGGAAAACAAAGCAGATCAAGAGAAATGTCTTGTCTGAAATGGATTCTGAAAGACTGACTGATGATGGTAATAAAGAAATTTTTTGCAACAGCATGTGGACGTGATGCACTAGAAAAAGACTGACTTGTTTGTGCTCCGAGGCTGCTGTTTACAACCAACATTGCTGTGCAGAGCCGCACGTTTAGGAAATACTTGTTGAATGCATGTTCTTCTGGAGGGCCTTCATTCATAAGTTACCCACCTTCCCCACCTTAATCTTCTCTTCCTACTTTAGCTAACTGGTCTTGGGACCAGCACGGTTAAAGGCAAGGTGCAAAGACATGCTGAAGGAGGAAACGTGGGTAAGGAATGAGAAAAGGCATTATGCCAGAGGAAGCCTGCACAAGGGTGGCTGGATATGGCAAAGATTTACTCCTTCCCTCCTGGTGAGCAGCTTTTAGACAACTGCCTTTTGTCTCCATTAACCAAATTGGATTTGAACCAGAGGAAAGCACTTTTATTTCCTCAGCTTCCTGAGCTATCTAGTCCTTGCTCCTGGGGTGGCTCTTTTTCAGGCACCCCGATCATTTATCATCAATGAAATAGCTTGCTGAGAATATGAAATGCTGTAAGTCAAGACATGGACCTAACTCAATTAGAGAAAGTCAAGTCTTCATGCTTTTAATTTATTGCCAGGAGGAGAGAGAATGACTGGTGTGACTCTGCTCCGGGGCTTTGTCGTGCGTGCAATACAAAGAAATGAGCAGTGTTCTGAACAAAACCCAGGGAATGCAGGAGCAAGGAGACATCCAACCATTGTCTGAACCCAGGAAAGGAATTCAAAGTGGTTAGGACCAGCTTGACTTTCCCGTGTATTCTCTGACAATGTGAGGGAGGCCCTTGGAATTATTTATAGCTCCTTTTCACTTAGACACATTCTTGCAGATGCCAGGAGTGCCTGACACTTCCTTAGGAAGAACTTTCAATCTCACTGCTCACTAAGTGGGGCCAAGGGCTGCTGCATTTTCATTTTTTCTCCAGCCTGCATTGCTCTGCTGAAGGAGCGGAGGACAGATTCAGGCTTCTGATGAGGCTGGAATGGCCCTGTGTAAACAACTTCCTGGCTTCATCTGGATTTTAACCTTGAATTTTTTAAATGCATATTGATTACAGAAATTAATTATATGTCTCTGGAATCAGTATCAATATTAAGTCAATTAAGAAACTAAAATAATCACTGAAATAAATATCTGACTTACGAGAGATATTTGCTTGCTTGGTTTATGTTTTACACATAATGATTCCTTACTATGTAAAGGAATTCATGTTTAGTACATGAGATAAACAAGCAGTTCCCCCAAATAAAAACAATTCTACCATAGCCTTCATAGTGCCTGCCAACACCAGCAGCCCAGGAGGGCTTGCAGTCATGACCTCCTATAGCATAAGAAAAATGGAAAAAGAGAAGAAGACTTACTTGTATCTATATTTTCAGGGCCTCTGGTTATTCCCACTTAACCTTTTCCAAATATTATGCATCTAAGTCATCTTTTGACCCTTCCATCAGCTTGGTTTTCCCCAGATAAATTAGTAACCAGGTATAAAAGACAGAAATGAATAACTGCTTTAGTGGGTATTTACTTTTCAAAAGGGATTTGTAGTCTTCTTAACTAGTGCTCAAACTTGGGCCCTGTTCTTGCCAGGCCTTCGTAACCCTGCCTTAGAAAGAATTCCTCTAAGTCAATATAGTGAGAATCCTCCTCCACACCCCCTTGATATCTGATCAACTTGGCCTGCCTTCAAAAAGAATCCTTTAAAGTTGGCTTAGCAAGAAAGCCCATGACTACTCTTTATGTTTCTGTCCATTAACCCCCAACTGTAGCTTGGCTATAAATAGCCCCTTGTTCTTTTTGTTTTTGCAGTTGATCCTGATATCTTTCCCTTACTGTGGTATTCTTAACACATCACAATAGTCTCAGATAAAATCTTTACAGTTTTAATAAGTGTCAGAATAATTTTTTGAGACAGGCTCTCACCTGGGCTAGAGTAGAATAATTTGCCTGTTGCCTTGGCTAGAGTGAATAATTTTTAAAAACAATATGAGAGCTCCATGAAAGTAAGAGCTTTGTCTTTCTGTTCTGATAATGTATCCTTGGCACTGGAACTGTGTCAGGAACACAGGAATTCTCTCAGTAAAGATTTGTTGAAAACCAACTGCTTAACAAATTGTTGTATATGCATACCATGGAATACTATTCAGCCATAAAAAGATGGAGACTTTACGTCTTTTATGTTTACCTGGATGGAGTTGGAATACATTTTTCTTAGTAAAGTATCTCAAGAATGGAAAAAAAAATATCCAATGTACTCAATACTATTATGAAACCAATACATAAACACGGAACTCATATGAATGATAAAACACAAATATAGTCTGGTGGGGGGGTGAGGAAGGGGGAGAAGGGAGTATGTAGATTGGTGGGAGGAAGGAGGGCATTTGGTGGGATTTCAGATAATGTGCACAATGCAAAAATTTATTTCAAAATAATTAAGAGTAAATTTTAAATGTCTTACCACAAAAAAAAAAATGTAAGTGAGGTGATAGTGATGTTAATCAGTTTGATTTAAGTATTACACACTATATATCAAATCATCACGTTGTACCTCCTAAATGTATACAGTTATGATTTTAATTAAAAATTAATTAAAATAAATGAAAAAGAAAACCAAATGCTGATACAAATAATCACATTAAGTTCTTCTTTTTAATTTTTATTTTTTTAGTAGTAGACCTCAGAGTTACAAGGTTTAATCAAAATCATTGATTCAAATGCCCCAGAATATTCATCATTGGTCTTTTTTTTTTTTTTTTTTTTGAGACAGAGTCTCACTTTGTTGCCCTTGGTGGAGTGCCATGGTGTCAGATCTCACAACAACCTCAAACTCATGGGCTTAAGCAATTCTCTTGTCTCTGCCTCCCAAGTAGCTGGGACTATAGGCACCTGCCACAATGTCTGGCTGTTTTTTAGAGATGGGGTCTCGTACTTTCTCAGACTGGTCTCGAACCTGTGAGCTCAGGCAATCCACTCACCTCAGCTTCCCAAAGTGTTAGGACTATAGGCGTGAGCCACCACACTGGGCCTTCAGTTCTTTTATAAAAACATGGAGGTAGGCTCTTATTCCCATCTTATGGAAGAAGAAAATAAGCCTTAGATGGCTTAAGGGATTTATTTATTTATTTATTTTATTTATCAGCTAGTAAGACACATTTCATGAAGAAACTGGTCTTTACTCTCACCTATGTTGCAAATAGCTTTTAATATATATAGGACTAAGAAATATCTTCAAGAGAGTGGCACGAGCCAGATGGTGGAATAGGAGTGTCCAGTACTTATCCCCTCACAGAAACATCAGTTTGGGCAGCTATCAACACACGAAAATATCTTTATAAGAGCTAAGCAATCCAAATGAGAGATTATGGCTAGGTGGAGCACTGAAATAAGAAAACGTTACTAAAGATGATACAAGAACAGTTTCATATTACCTGTGTCATCTCTCTCCAAAACAGAGAGAGAGAGAGAGAGAGACCCTCTGTTTCTGTTTCAGGAAAGGAAAGTGAAATGTGTATCTAACTTTACCATGATCACAAGTACCAGGCCCTGTGGCCCCAGCCTCTAGGCCTGCCCAGAACCAGGTGAGCTCCTCTCTTTCCATGACCCAGACTCCAGACAGGTTCCCACAGGTCCAAGCATCAGGTCAGCCCACCCAAGAACTCTAGCAATAAGTACACTCATAAAGCTTACCAGCTAGCTTGCCTAGAATCACTGAACAGGCTGAGCTATGAAAAACATTTTACACTGAAGCCAGTCTGTGAAGTCTGGAATAGATGCCTAGGTCTATAAATGCACAGACAGTAATATAAGACCACAAAGATCCCAAATAATCAGAGAAACCTGATGCCACCAGATAAACAAAACAGAGTACTAGTAACCGATACCAAAGAAATTGAGATTTATGAAGTGTCTGAAAAAAGTTCAAAATAATTATCTTAAAGAAGCTTGGTTTGCTACAAGGTGACCCAGAAAAACAGCTAAATAAAAACAGGAAAATGACATATTAACAAAATTTTCTAATTTTCTAATTTGCTAATTTGTAAAAGAGATAGGAACCATACAAAAAATCCTGGAGCTGAAGAAAACATTGACTGAACTGAAAACTTTCATAAAAATCTTCAATAGTACAATTGACCCAGTAGAATAAAGAAGCAGGTAGCTCAAAGACATGTTTATTTGAAATTACTTGGTCAGAGAAATAAAAAGCAAAAAGAATGAAATAGAGTGAAGAAAGGCTACAGAACTTATTGAACACCATCAAGAAGAGCATATGCATTATGGGAATCTAAGAAGGAGCAAAGAAAGAGAAAGGGGAAGAAAGCTAACTTAAAGAAATAATAATAAAAAGCTCCTCAAATCTAGATTTGTCACATGTAAGGGAACCTTCATCCCCATAAGAATATTAGTGGATTTCTCAGCAGAATTTTTGCAGGCCAGCAGAGAGTGAATAACATAGTCAAAGTGCTGAAAGAAAAAATAAGATGATAACAAAATGTACTATACTCAACAAAGCCATCCTTCAGAAATAAAACCAAAACAAAGCCTTTAGCAGACAAACAAAAGCTGAGGGAGTTCATCACCTCTAGATCTGCCATATAAAAAATGCTAAAGATAGTTCTTCAAGTTGAAATTGAAGGATTAAATTAACACAGAAACATATGAAAATATAAAGCATGCGATAAAGGTAACAATACAGTCAAATTTAGAATGCTCTAATACAGTAAGGGTGGTGCATAAAATCACTTTTTACTATAATATAAAAGTTAAAAGATAAAAGTATTAAATATAATTATAGCTATAATAATATGTGTATGGATATACAATATATAAAAGAAGTAAATTGGATACCAATAACATAAAATGTGAAGGGAGAAGTTAAAGTGTGGAATTTGGGGATGTAGTAGAACTTAAGTGTTATCCACTTAAAACAGACTTTTATAGCCAGACATGTTGGCTCACACCTGTAATCTTAGCACTCTGGGAGGCTAAGGCAGGAGGACTGCTTGAGCTCAGCAGTTTGAGATTAGCCCAAGAAAGAGTGAGACCCCCATCTCTACTAAAAATAGAAAAATTAACTGGGCATGGTGGTGCATGCCTGTAGTCCCAACTACTTTGGGAGGCTGTGGTAATAGAATTGCTTAAGCCCAAGAATGATGATGCCACTGCACTCTACCTAAGGCAACAGAGCGAGACTCTTGTTTCAAAAAGAAAAAAATAAACTTTTTACTATAAAATGTTTTATGTAAGCCTCATGGTAATCACAAATAAAAATCCTGTATTGAAAAAGATAAAGGAATAGAAACATGTTACTACAAAAAGTTATCAAATCACAAAGAAAGACAGTAAAAGAGGAAGAAAGAAACAAATGAACCACAGAACAAAACAATAAAGAAAATGGCCATTTTAAGTCCTCAACTATCAATAATTACTTCAGAGGTGAATGGATTAAATTCTCCAGTCAACAGACATAGACTAACTGAACTAAAACAAGACAGGAATTAACTATATGTTTCTATAATTGACACACATACAGAATGAAAATAAAGGGATAGAAATATAATACACAGAAATAATAACCAAGAGAGAGCAGGAGTGGCTTTACTTATATCAGGCAAAATACTGTCACAAGAGACAAAAAGGTCATTACACAGTCTGTCAACTAAGTTTACAACAAGAGGATGTAACAATTATAAATGTATTTTCACTCAACATTGGGAAGCCTAAATATATAAAGCAAATATTAGCAGAAATGAAGGTAAAAGTAGCCAGTAAATAATAATAGTACGGTGCTTCAATGCAGAAATTTAAAAAATAGATAGATTATTCAGGCACAAAATCAATTAAAAAACAGCAAAATTGACCAACCTTTAGGTAGACTACAGAAGAAAAAGGGAGAAGACTCAAATAAATAAAATTCTTAATGAAACAGGAGGTATTACAACTAATGTCACAGAAATGCAAAGGATCAAAAAAGATGACTATAAACAATTAAATACCAATAAATTGGATAATCTAGATGAAATGGATACATTCCTAGAAATATACAACCTGCTAAGCTAAGATTAACTTAGGAGGAAATAGAAAGACTGAACAGATTAGAGATGAGTAAAAGAGTTGAATCAGTAATCAAAAACAACCCCAAAACAACAACAATAGAAGCTGAGGACATCCGAGCCTCACTGAATTCCACAAAATATTTAAACTAAGAATTAACACTAATTCTTCCCAAAAAATTAAATAGGAGGAAACACTTTCTCAACTTATGATGCCAGTATTACACTTATACCAAAGCCAGAAAAGGACATTATAAGAAAAAGAAAATTAAACCCTTTAAAAGGAACCTTTAAAGAGGAACCTTTAAAGAGGAACTAGTACCTATATTATTTAAACTTTTCCAAAACATAGAAAAAGAAGGAATACTTCCCAACTCATTCTATGAAGCAAATATCACCCTGATACCCAAACCAGGAAAAGACCCAACAAGAAAAAAAAATTATAGACCAATATCTCTAATAAATATTGATGCAAAAATATTCAACAAGATCCTAGCAAACAGAATCCAACAACACATCAAACAAATTATACACCACGACCAGGTGGGTTTCATCCCACCTGGGAGATTTCATACATATATATATGAAATACATATATAATACATCACATAAACAAATTAAAAAACATAAATATAATACATCACATAAACAAATTAAAAAACAAAGCCCATATGATTCTCTCAATTGATGCAGAAAAAGCTTTTGACAATATCCAGCATCCTTTCTTGATCAGAACACTTAAGAAAATAGGGATAGAAGAGACATTTTTTAAACTGATAGAGGCCATCTACAGCAAACCCACAGCCAATATCATAGTGAATGGAGTAAAATTGAAAACATTTCCACTCAGATCAGGAACCAGGCAAGGATGCCCACTGTTTCCACTACTTTTTGCCATTGTAATGGAAGTCTTAGCCACCGCAATCAGGCAAGAAAAAGCAATCAAGGGGATCCAAATAGGACCAGAGGACATCAAATTGTCACTCTTCGCAGATGATATGATTATATATGTGGAAAACCCCAGGGAATCGACTACTTAGTTTTATATGGAAACAGAAAAAACCCTGAATAGCCAAGACATTACTCAGAAATAAAAACAAATCAGGAGGAATCATGCTTCCAGACTTCAGACTTTATTATAAATCAATAGTGATCAAAACAGCATGGTACTGGCACAAAAACAGAGGTAGATGTATGGAATAGAATTGAAGACCAAGAGGTGAACCCAGACACTTATTGTCATTTGATTTTTGATAAGCCTATTAAAAATATAAATTGGGAGAAAGATTCCCTATTCAGTAAATGGTGCTGGATGAATTGGCTAGCAACTTGTAGAAGACTGAAACTGGACCCACACCTTTCTCCTCTAACGAAAATTGACTCTCACTGGTTAAAGGACTTAAACTTAAGACATAAAACTATAAATATTCTTAGATAGAGTGTAGGGGAAACACTTGGGAAAATTGGCCTGGGAGAATACTACATGAGGAAGACACCCCGGGCAATTGAAGCAACATCAAAAATAGATTACTGGTACTGGGATCTAATCAAATTAAAAAGCTTCTGCACTACCAAGAACACACTAAGTAAAGCAAATAGACAGCCCTCAGAATGGGAGAGGATTTTTGCAATTTATGCTACCAACAAAGGTCTAATAACCAGAATCCACAGAGAACTCAAACTTATTACTAAGCAAAAAACAAGTGATCCCATTTCATTGTGGGCAAGAGATACGAACAGAAGCTTCTCTGAAGAAGACAGGTGCATGGCCTACAGACACATGAAAAAATGCTCATCATCTTTAATCATCAGAGAAATGCAAACCAAAACTACTCTGAGATACCATCTAACTCCAGTAAGAGTAGCCCACATCACAAAAT